>PVIC010036345.1:0-18588 GCA_004025085.1 Thryonomys swinderianus
TTTATGAAGATCACCTATACCCTAGAATCTCACATATGACAGTGGGTAATAGAGGATAAAATGGCATATGTACAAGAGTACCAAGTATATGTTGGAAGACCGTTAGAGACTTTGCACACCTTCTTATAATAGTACCACAGAAGAAATAGGGCAGCCTCAGAGTCTTTTACGTCTGGGGATTGCTTCTGCCAGGAAGATAGGAGAGGGTTTGGGGACAAGAGGTGAATAGAGGGATCTAGGAGTAGATGGCAAAATAGAAGCTAGATTCTGCCCCCCCCCCCCCTTTAATCTTGCCTGGCCTCTCAGTGCGGCTCTAGGATCACACCTCCTGTGGAGGGACGCAGCAGATGGCTCTGGCTCCTCGAGGACCTGGGTCCTCACAACACAGCTCCGGGGTGGGGTTGGGCTGGGCGGAGGCCCTCAACCCTCCGTGTTGGGGATGGTGCCCAGGGCCTGTACCTGACTCCTCACTGCACAGATCCGGTGTACAGTGGGCTGGTGGGCAGGCTTTAGTCCTCTGCTTCCTTCGAAAATGGAATGGCGCCTAGTGTGGCTGAGTCCATGCTTCTCAGGGGTGCAGTGGGCTGTGTGGGTGGCCCTCAGTCTGCTGCTGCCACCGGAAACAGATGGCACCTGGTAGCCGAGTTCGCACCGCTCTGGGATACAGTGGGCAGGTGGGCGGCCCTCAGTCTGCTGGAAACGGTTGGCGCCTGGTAGCTGAGTTCGTGCTCCTGCGGGTTACAGTCGCCGGTGGGTGGCTCTCAGTCCGCCGGAAACAGATGGCACCCGGTAGCCAAGTCCGTGCCACTCCGGGACCAGTGGGCTGGTGGGCGGCCCTCAGTGCGCAGGAAACGGATGACACCCGGTAGCCGAGTCCGCGCTGCTCCAGGATACAGTGGGCCACTGGGCAGCCCTGTCCGCTGGAAACGGAAGGCCCCCGGTAGCCGAGTCTGCTCTGCTCCGGGATGCAGTGGGCCATTTGGGGGCCCTCAGTGCGCCAGAAACGGATGGCGCCCGGTAGCCGAGTCCGCGCCTCTCTGGCATGCAGTGGGCCCACTTTTTATCTCTTTTGGGAAGATACCCAGAGGTGAAAGCACTGGGTCAAATGAAACCACTAGTTTTACTTTTATGAGGAATCTGTATAGTGATTTTACATGGTTGTACCAAAATACAGTGCCACGAGCAGTGCAGAAAGGTTCCTTTTTCCTCACAGCCTCAGCAGCATTTGTTGTTGGTTGAATTCTTGATACTTGATGTTCTTACTGAAGTGAGATGGAATCTTGGTGTTTTAACTGGCAATTCTTGAATTATCAGTGATGTTGAACATTTTTTCTTATATTTATTTGGTGTTTATACTTAATCAGAGAGGTATCTGTTAATTTCATTTGGCCAATTTTAGACTGGGCCTTTAAATTTGAGGTACCTAATTTCTTGTGTTTTTTCTATATTCTAGATATTAGTCCTTTATCTGAGGAATAGCTAGTAAAATTGTTTTCCCATTATATAGGTAGTCTCTTCATTGTTCCATTGGTTTCTTTTTCAAAAGTTTTTTAATATCAGATGATCCCAGTTACTGACTTCTTGTAACAATTCCTGTGTGATCAGGGTTTTATTCATAGTCTTTTACTACACCTATATCTTCAAGAGTGTTACCTATTTTATTTTTCAGAAGATTAAGTTTTTCTGTTTTAACATTTAGATCTTTGATCTATTTCAATTTTAGTTTACTGCAGAATGAGAGATATGGGTCTAGGTTTAGAACTAAAGTGTATGATAAACAAGTTTTCACAGCACTGTTAAAGAAACTGTCTTTCAGTGACAGTATTTGGTACCTTTGTCAAAGAAAATGTGATAAAATATGTTTCTATTTGCCTCTGAATCTTCTGTTTTGTTCTATTGATCCCTGAGTCTATGTTCTTTTTTCCTTTTCTTCCCTAGTATCATGATGTTTTTATCAAATAGCTTTGTAGTATAATTTCAAGTTGACGATTATGATTCCCCTTCCTTGTCTTTTTTTACTTAGAATTGCTTTTGGTATTGTAGGTCTCTCTAGTTCCATGTGAGTTTAGACTCATTTTCTCTAGTTTCATGCAGGTATACTATTAGTATTCTCATTGGGATTGCATTAAATCTGTATAATAGGTTGAAAGTATGGCCGTTTTCAGTATATTGGTTCTGCTTACCTAAAAATAGGGATATCTTTCTATTTTCTGATAATCTTCTTTAATTTCCTTTTTCAGAGTGTTGCAGTCCTCAAACTGTTTGATGAGATTGAGAGGGGAGTAATGCCCCTAAAATCATTCCTAGAACTGAGCACTACTCTGATACCAAAACCAGAGAAAGACTAAACTGAGAAAGGACTGTAGACCAGTCTCCTTAGTGAATATAGATACAAAATTCTTAGGAAAGCATTGGAAAGAGAATACAGCCATCATCAAAAGGACTACACACCTTGACCTATTAAGTTGCATCCCAAGGTGTAGGGATGTTTAACATACACACATCCATACATATGCTATATCATATTAACAGAACTAAGGGTAAAAACCACATGATCATCTCAATAGATGGCAGTAAAACATGTGACAAAGTACAACACCCCTCTTGAAAAAGAACCCTGAAAAAATTGTAACAGAATATCTTTATCTCATTCTGATAAAAGCCATCTATGACAAACAAGTGGCCAGCTTCATACTAAATAGTCAGAAAATGAAAGCTTGCACTCTGACATCAGGAACAAGACATGGATGCTCACTATCATCTCTCTTGTCCAACATACATGAGAAAAATTGGGCAGGGCTATTAGACAAGAGAAAGAAGAGGAATAAAGATAGAAAAGGGAGAACATAAATGTTCATTATTTGCTTGAAGTATGGTGCTCTCCATAGAAAAACCCAAAAACACCAAAAAACTGCTAGACTTATTAACAAATTCTGTAGCATAGCAGGATACAGTCAATACTAAAAATAAGTAGTACTCCTGTACACAAATACCAAACTCCCTGGGAGAGAAATTAGGGAAACATCTTTCACAGTAGCATCAACAAAAATATAATACTTAGGAATTAATCTAAAGGAGGAAGTAATTTTCCAGATAACATTAATATCTATGATATCTAATATTATATGTATCAATAGCACATATGGAGTTTCAGCCCTTTGATAATCTAATTCTTGCCTTTTTGGTTTGACTACTTCATCACAAATATTGCTAAGATCTTGAGATATGTAAATGGGGGAACTAAACAAGCCAAAGGGAAGACTGTAAATTTGTGTTGGAGGAGGATGTTTGAATTACTAAATTCAAAAAGAACACATAAAGGTGACAATAAGATTCTGTTCTTGGCAGTGTGAACTTTCTTTTTTTCTGTTGTTCTCCAGTGGAACAAATCAACTCTGCAGGTATAAAATACTTTGGTTACACTTACTGAAGATTATCTTTTCATGTACCCTTTTTTGAAACAAAAGAGTTTTGATAAGACATCGAGACCCTAGTAATTTTGTTACAGATTTTTAAGAAAATGGATTAAAGTATTCTCAGTAAAAGCTCCGTGGGAGCTTTCTTGAGGTACAATCTGAAGAAATGGGTCAGACTGGGATAAAGACCAAAATCACAGAGTAGCAGCACATGTTTATTTCAGGTTATGATGGATCACATAAATTGTAGTTCACCTTTGTTATTTCAGATAACTAGCATGAACTTTTGAAAGGTTATCTTTTTTTTTCTATCAGGATTAGAATACCCATGCACAGAAATCTTTGCCTCTACAGATTAGTGTCACACACTCAGCAACATCCTTGAGAAGTTGTTAATTGGTCACATGAGTCAGGGCCACATAAATTGCCAGGGTAGCAAAATCTTGGTATTTCCTAAGAAGTATGAAAGTTTCTCCAGGGTACAAACTTGTGGGAACCTGTTATTACTGGATGCATTGTTTGCAATCTCTGTATCCCCTGCTGCGTACCAGGGAGTGAGGGGAGGTGTTCCAATTGCTATAGAGTGTGTGGGTTTGATAGAAGTGCCAGGTAGGGCCCTGGAGAAAGGAGCATAGATGAAGCTTAATGCAGGCAGATGAGCTTTAAAGCAATATAGCACGAAATTCTTGTTGTGAGGAAGAGAGGAAATTTTATTTGAATGGTAAGTTTTATTTAATAAATCAGTAGTTTGCAGATAGAAACATTTTAAGAGGCAAAGTTGGAACTTGTTTCTTACATACCTTGTTCAAAAATTTGATGTTTTTAATACCATTGTTAGTGACTGATATTAGGAAACACTTAAATGCTTTTTTTTTTTTTAACACAGCTGGGTTAAGTGATATGGGAAAAGAGTTTGTATAACTGTCTTACGAGCTTTGCATGTTCTTGGCCTCTTAGACTGATTGTTAATCCGTGTCTATGATAATTAACTTTAAATGAAATCAATGCTGGCAAAATAAAAAGGGTAGAGGAATGTATATAAAAGGGAATTGGAATATGTTATGCATGTGTGCTAATTTTTTATAATGAATATATGTACTGCAAATATGCATCATTAAAATTAAAAATTAAAAAAAATAAAACCATCCAAAAATGAAGAAAAATTGTCACCAAAGTAAATACAATTTAACGTTCTTTAGATATGATTTTACAGTATAGTAATATCAGAATATATTGTTATTTTCAGTATGTCAGTATGAACATAAGTAATTTGCTTAGCTAATCTTGTTTGTGCCTAATAATAATGCACTTTTAGACACTTTTATAATACATGCATGAAGATATTAAGATTGTGCAAGAAATTTGATTGTGGTCACATCTTAGGTCACAAATTCATAATAGCAAAATCTATTTCACTGTTACTCATCAATTAGAATTCTTTTAAGCCATGGTTTATTAGCTTGTTCTGTGGTTTTCCTACATATGTATAGTACTTATGAGAATTCTGAAAACTATTCTGTTACTTTTATTCTTATTTATTCTGGGACAATTGCAAGGATAGTATGTAGAGATATGAATTAGAAGACTGATTCTGGGGAATTAAATATCAGAGCAGATATAAATTGGCACTATGTCCTTATTAGAGAGATGGTCAAATGGGATTTTGAAGATATTCAGCTATTCAACAAACACTGAGAACCTTCTAAGTTTCAAATGCTTGGAGTGTGGAAGCCAACTAAAATCTGGTGAATTATTTCCTATGATTTAACTCTTTACAGGATTTTTCAAGACATTATACAATATTCCCTGAAGTTGGTCATTTGGTCTGATAGAAATTTACATATATTGAATATAATATTTTAAAATCACTATTAACTTTGCATTTCATACAAAGACAAAATGTCATTGGTGAAAAGGATATAATAAAAATTCAATCATATCCCTAGATATATTTTAATTGTTTCAAAAGAAAAGTAGATTTCTAAAAGGACTTAGAGCTTTCTAAGGATTTTTACTTTCTATTTGAAAAATGGCAAAATCATGCCAATCTTATGATGTTGGTTTAGTACACAAAGATAATATTAGCTGGAATAAATGGTATACTTAGCCAATTCTGTTATCCAGAGCTAATTTGGCCTGAAAGAAGAATAGATAAAAGTGCTGAGCCTATGAAACCAAGCTCTACCTCCAGTGGTTAAACAATCAGCCCTGCAGAATGTATCTACTTTTAATTAAAGACCTCAAATTCAGGGTTTCTTTATATATCATGTAGATAAGATATTTTTTAACAGAGAAATGTAACACTGAAACAGAAAAGGAAAAAAATATACAAGTAAAGTTTTAGCCAAATGTTCAACTTTTCCTTCTATGACTTTGAAGTTAATACATCAGTTAATAGAATAACTGATCTTTCTTCTTTAATACATTTCCTTAAGCAAAATTGTCTTTAAAAACTTATTGATGGGCCGGAGATTTAACTCAGTAGTTCTGGCGTCTGCCTTGCAAGCCCAAGGTCCTGAGTTGATCCCCCTAACCACATACAACAATACTGGGCGTGGTGACTCATGCCCACCAGCAATCAATACCACATACCACAGTTCTGGGCATGGTGGCTCATGCCTGTAATTCCAGCACTCGGGAGGCAGAGGCGGGAGGATTGCTGAGTTCCAGGCTTGCCTAGGCTACATAGTGAGCTCAGGGCCAGCCTCTACTACAAAGCGAGACCCTGTCTCAAAAGAAAAATTTATTGAAAATCTTGTTTCCTAGCTATTGCCTACACATATGATTTTTGTGGCAACATATATGTTTATGTATATGTGTGTATATATGCATATATTCATATACACATTTATATGGCTTCTGTTTGTATTGTGATAATGTCGGGAGGAAATATAAAAAAGTCATATCCTGAGATATATTTTGATCATTTCAAAGCAAAAGTATATTTTTTAAAAGACTTACTATTTTCTAAGGAATTAGAAAAATGAAAAATGGTAAACATGCCATTCTAACAATATATTACATTTTTTATTTGGATCCTTTCTTCTTGAAGTGATACTTTTTAGATAAGAAAATTGTATTGCTTGATACAACACAGCAGTTTGGGGGCTGGGGTTTTAGCTCAATGGTTCTGGTACCTGCCTTCCAAGTACAAATTCCTGACTTTGATCTCTGGTAGTGCAAAAAAAAATTAGTTTGATTATCTACCTTAAAAACATTAAAGCAATAGTTTTATTATTACTTGCTACTTATTTGTACTAATTCAGTCAACAGAAGCAGTAATCACAGAAAAACCTCGATTTCTTCCTACCTCCCCCTCCCATTGTTTTAAAGATTTCCTGTGAACCTTGGGGCTCACCAAGGGCTTCATGCATGCTAGGCAAGTACTCTCCCACTAAGTACATCCTAAACTCTAAGAAAGCTCTACTTAAGCCACGTAGTTTTTCTAGGGGTGAGGTCAGTGCTATGCCTATTTTGATGGAAGCTTTATACTATATAATCAGCTTGCTGCTTCCTTTGCACTAACAAATGTTTCTGTGCAGTAGCCTAAGACTGTTAGCAAAAGAATAACTTCTGTTCAGCATGTGCAGTAGTGTCCCATAGAAATTTACAGCTATCAGGATATGAGGAGACTTGAGTAGTAGGAGCCACTGTGAGATTACCATTTGTCTCTAGGAGAGACATTGTCATCTGTGGTAAGGAAGCCCATCCAGTGCATCTCTGCTTGTGGATGTTGTTCTTGCTCCTTTGGCCTGCATTCTTTCTATGTCTTTCCCCTTCCTTTTCTGGACTCCCCCCTTGATGACTCATGTTCTGTTTGTCATTTTTTTAACAACTGCCAATATATATATATATATATATATATATATATATATATATATATATATATATAACTTTTCACATTGGCATAATGAAAGGGTTCTGGTGAAGGCTATTGAACACTTAGATATGCTCTTCCAGTCCAAATTAAAAGGACCATACATGAAAGATTTCAAAGGACTATGACAGTGACATCCCTTCTATATTGAGAGGATACATTTAATTTGTGATCAATGTAGACGAATGCATTGCATTTTTATTTTCATAGATAATTAAATTCATATGTTGAATCAAGGGTTTTATTTCATGCAATTAAAGATAAGTGATTTCCTAACTAGCCTTGTATGATGAGAAAAACACCTTCCTTAAACTTCAGCAATTTCATTTATAAACTTACCTGACAGAATTCGTATATAGCTTAAAAACCGAAAGAGTGAAAGTGAATTTTTAACTGCACAGCACAATGAACACTTTGATGCAATCCACAGATACAGAAAACCTTTATGCCTAGTAGTGCTGCCCCACAACCTCAGAAGCATTTAACTTTATGCTGTAGTCTTCAGCGATGGTTTTTCATGATTCAGTTTCCAGTGCTCCAGCACAGGATACAGAGAAATCAAATAGAATTCAGTTTAGAAGCCGCAGTGCAATGAGCTCCACTTTCTCTGGCCACACACTCAACAGGGTGGAGTCCTGTGTGCATCAGATCATACATGTGCTGGTGGGACATGCAGCTGAGTCACAGGCAGCAATTAGCAAATACCACTTCATACTACCCACGTGTGTGTATGTGTGTGTGCCTGTAAGGACAAGGTTGATGTTAAGCAGGCGTGTCAGTTTTTCCTATTTAGTTATTTAGCTGGGACATGTATTATTAAAAGTATTAATAGGTTAAAATAGATATTTTAGCAGCTGGGGTATAGAATGTACAAGAATACATCAAGTAAGTTTTTACTCATGATATTGTTACAATAGCAACACAGGAAAGGTGTAGATTATATTGTATTTATTAAAATAAGAAATAATATATTTGGGTACAACAAAGTGGTGTGTTCCATCAAGAGACTATAGCAATAATTCTCATCATGAAAGTCCTCACAGAATGAGTAACAGTTTATATTGGTTTGATTAAGCATGTACATATTAAATAATATTTGATCATTGAAATGTAAAATAATCATACAGGAGTGTGTATAGAATAATCACTACTTTAAAATACAAAACCTACAGGGCTGGAGATTTAGCTCAGTGGTTCCGGTGCCTGCCTAACAAGCGCAGGGACTCTAGTTTGATCCCTGGTAACCACATACAACAATACCAGGTGTGGTGACTCACACCCACCAACAATCAGTATCACATACCACAAATGCCAGGCATGGTGGCTCAAGCTTGTAATCCCAGCAATCTGGACACAGAGGATGGAGGATTGCTGAGTTCGAGGATATGTATGCCTGGGCTACATAGTGAACTAAGGGCCAGCCTGAACTACAAAGTGACACCCTGTCTCAAAACAAAGCAAAATAAAACACAACAAAACAAAACCTAGAATGAAGAATATGAAATTGTATTTGTTTACTGTATCAGCAGAGGAAGCTGTTAAAATATAGATAACATTATGTAAAGAAAGTATAGAATTTGGTAAAATATTATTTATCTTATTGTTTACTATGGACTATTTTTATTAGCTTGCTTTTATCTATCTCTATATCAATATGTTCTTTTAATAGGATTAGTATATGGCATCATTAACATATATTGTCCCTAAATATTTAATTGTTCATTATATATTTTTCATTCTACTGCATTAAATCACGTAATTTCTGCACTTAGAAAATTAATACATGATGAAATAACATAACTTGAAACTTGTAGGTCAACATACTAATTTAATGAATGTATTAATGAATTATGGTGTATATGTCATGTTACCTGCCAGTGCTCATTATTTTCCTCAAAAAAGTATTCAGAATACTCATTCTGCTAAGCTTGTGGAGTGCACTTGTGATCTACTCAGGAAGCCAAAGTGGAAAGATTACTGCAAGTTTGAGGCCAGCCTGGGTTGCCTTGACAATTCCAGGCCAGTCACAGCTACAAAGTGAGACCCTGTCTCAAGAAATAAAACAAAACAGTTTTCAGTTGGGGATTGTAATACTCCCTGCTGTGTCCTGGTTGCTTAGAATTTTTATAAAATGGAGTATTACTTGCATAAAGAATGACAAGTTTCATTCGTGTGCAAATGGATACACCTTGAGGACACACTAATAAGTGAGATAAAGAGATCCCCGATATGTAAATACTGTATTTTTTCTCTTGTGTGAGAACCTGTAGATGTAAATAAGTTCTAGAATGTATGATAGTTTTTGTGAAATAGGAAATATCAAAGGGAATGTGGTAGGGGAAAGTAATGAGGGGAAAGATGAAATATAATTTGAAAAGAAAAAGAAAGCACATGTGTATAGTGGGTGGGGGGTTGTGGGGTGGGTAGGGATATGGGTAAAAATGAGAATTAACTAATGTCATATACTGGTACAAATTCCCCAATGTTGAATGTGATTGTGAACTGTATATAAAATGTACTAATAAAGAATTCAATTAAAAATAAAACAAAACAAAGTACACATTGAAGTTGCTCAACACTGATGAGTTTTACTTAAAGAAGTATAACTTTAACTGAGCTCTCTGCTCAGCCCATAACCAGGACTTTTCTGTGCGTGACATTTGTGATAGATATGACATTGTTGAGGTTCATCTTGATCACCTCTATGGTGGAGGTCATGTTCTGGCTTGCAATAAAAGACTAGGTGAGGGAAATATTCAAGGTATTTTGCACAAGAAGAGTCTGGTTCAGATTAAAGTCTGTAGTAGTGATATTTTCTCTTTCACTCTTTGAGGGTTGTTTAAAGTCATGATAAAGTTGATATCAACACCATTTGTATGATCAAGATATCATTACACTATAATCTTTCCTGAGTCTGGTGGGTATACAACATAAAGTTGTTATTTGATCTACTCTGTGCTATATACATCATGATTATACATAGTAGAATTTAACATACATAGTTATTTTTTGGTTTACATATATTAAGAAGCATGCATCTATTTTTGTATCTTTTTTAAGATTTATAATTCCTAAGATCAGTTTTTTAAATCCATAGTGAGCTTCATAAAGTGATAATGGGGCTTAATTCTTTAATTTTTGTTAGGAAAATTTGCATTTCTAAGTCCTTTGTCTTTCACCACAATTTAATAGGAAAGATCTATTAAGATATTGTAGCCAATTTTTACATGCACAGATTTCATTAATCAATATCTGTAAAGGCAGGTATATACAATCTTTTGTTCCTTTTTAAAAAGAGTTGATATATTTTAGGAATACATTTTGATCATATTCCTCACTGACAATATGTTTCTCTACATGATATATCTTGATTCTTATTTTTCCCATTCCCATGCCCTAATTTCAACCTCATAACCCCCCATCTACATAAGCTATTTTGTTTCTTTTTCCTTTTTACCGTCAAATTTTTCTCTCCTTCCTTTGCTTCTTGTCCACAAAGTAGAATATTAAATAGAATAATTAGCTTAACCTCTGCACTATCAATTATGTATTACTTTTTTGCAAAGAAAATAGATTTTGAAACATAAAAAAAAACTATATGTGGGGCAGATACACAAGCAAACCATCATGTAGTTATTAGTTTGAGCATAATTTCCCTGGAAATTTTTTGGATTACTACAAATGCAAAATTCTCACTCCTTTTAAGATGTTTAGTGCATTTATACTAAAATAGAGATTAAATCATAAAACACATTCCAACTTTTAATACTACAATGGCAAAAACAGATTAGTAGAGTTTCTAAGTTAAGTTAGAAGTTTCAGTGGTTTTAGTTTTGTGAGATTTTTTTCCTCTGCAGTTATAAAATGAGTTTATTTACTTTTAACTGACGAAGTGGGTATTTAAATTTTAACTGGGGGATGGTAAGTGTAGAGGCATTTTCAGTTGTCATGATGGGTGTGGACTATATCATACGATGGGATCAAAGCTATGAAATCCTACAATGCTATGGAAAGCATTTCAAAGAAAGGAAACATTAATAACTACTTACAAACTATGAATTATGCCTGCTGAGAAACTGGTTGATCTTAATATCATATGAGAGATAGCAGTCCTTATATATAATATATTAAATTCTTATTTAGAATCATTTAGATGAACCAACTGCACTTTTAACTGAGTGAATAAACATTGACAGAAAGATTTAAGCTCGAGAGTAACTTATTCATAAAATACATCTTAATAGTTTAATAGATAACTACAAATCTGTTTTTTGATTGCAACTTAAAGGAGGAAATATTGCCATGTGATAATTGTACATAACATTTACTCATGCCCACATATTTGATTCCACTTTCTATTGAGTTTTTCCTAGTAGATTATCTTGAGCAAAAAAGAATGTCCTCTTATAATTCTACTGTTCTTCAATATATGACCTTACATAAAGTTAATGTTTTGAAGAATTATAAACATGGTTAGAGAAGACAAATTGAGTGAGCAATAATATCTACATGATGAAAGGATATAAAATCACTGCACTGTTTTTACTTTTCCACCATACATTATTATCCATATTTTGCAGAAAGATAGAATGCATTCAGGCAATTTCTCTGAAGCAAATGTCAAAAATGTAAGAAAACTATATAGATAACATTGTAGTAAGGTATTCTGTGTCTTCTGTGGAAACATTAAAGTTTTGTTAGGCATGCATAAATTCTCTAGAAAATCAGCTCTCTCCAGGGTCCTCTGGTGCAGCATCCCTCTGGGCTTCGACTCTCCCTGTTCAATGTTTTAGAAAGAACTTTCAGTGACTAAAATATTCGTATCACTTGTTTCTTTTGTAATGCAAGAAAATGACCTCTTCCAGCAGCAACATTTTTTGAAAAATAAAGATTACAATCATGAAGTGAGATGGGTCCACAAGTCTCTTTCAAGCCTTGTCTAAATTTGAAACAAAATACATCATTTTTGTCCATCTCCAGAAAAGTGTTCCCTCTCAGAAATTGTGAGCAATCCATGTCTAGATTCCGAAGGATTTCCCATGGGAGGTGGATTATGGGATTCTAATGTAGACCCCAAGATCCTCATTAGCCTGGTTCCTTATCTGAGGCTGCCTCCTCCTGCATATAGCCTTCTACACTGCCAGGGCCCTGTTCTCTATTCTCTGACTTGATTGTCTTCCTTGCACAATTGAAGGGCTCTCTCTCTTTTATTTTTCGAACCATCCATCTCTATAAAGACTTAAAGTAATGTATAAATTGATCATTGTTGTGAAATTTTTCTTTTTGGTAAATGGCTCAGATCAACTATGTACAGAACCCAAGTGTGTTCATTTGGGGAAGGATGTTGAGTAATTTCCAGACATTGATTCCTTTGGGAGGTATATCTGAGAAAGCATATTTATGTTATACTTGACTGGGGTATTCAAATATTATTTTTCTGGGGAATTGAGAACATTGTGAAATAATAAAAGGAGCCTAGGTGAGGAAGAGATCCCATGGGCCAGGAAAGAAATATGGGAGGAGAAATATGGGAGGAGAAAAAAAAAGTGAGGAGAAAAAAACCCAGGAATATATGAGAATGTCCAAAATTTGATTAACATCTAATATAAATAATAATGTGTTTTCTGTGGACTAAAATTTAAAATTCATGTTTATAGAGTATTTCCCCCTAGTTAAAAGACTGGAATACACAAATGAGGTTTTCTGTTCTGCTGAACAATAGTAAGCATGTAAATAATAGTTTATCATTCAGTTTCACAGAAGAAATACTGTTAAATGATGTGTGGCCCTGAAACATGAGTAGGTACATTAAAACTACATAAATAGGGCCAGAGATTTAGTTCTGTGGTTTCAGTGCCTGCCTCACAAGCTCAAGGTCCCTGGTTACATCCCTAGTAACCATATACAACAATACAAGGTGTGATTACTCACACCCACCAGCAATCAGTACCACATACCACAATGCTGGGCATGGTGGTTTATGCCTATAATCCCAGCACTCGGAAGGCAGAGGCAGGAGGATTTCTGAGTTTGAGGTTTGCCTGGGCTACATAGTAAGCTCAGGACCAGCCTGTACTACAAAATAAGACCCTGTCTCCGAAACAAAACAAAACAAAACAAAACAAAACAAACAACAGCGAACTCCACATAAAATAATGCATTTCTTGGGAAGTTTAACCTATAAGATCAGTGATATTCATTTGTGAAAATAGGTAGTGCTTTAAAGTTAATTATTAGATTACTTGTATATCTCAGGGGCTGTTATGTGAAGCTTGGGCAGATTTCAGATCACAAGGGTTTGTTATTGAATGTGGTACTAACATGTACCGCTAATGCAGTCATCTCCTGTGTTGATTAAGAGGAATCATATTCAGCCACAGGTTTTTATGTTAGGCTTCAGAATATGTCTTGTGTTTCTTCCCTTTGCTCTATGCTTCATTCCTAGATGAAAATTTAGAAGTGGTGTTTTGACATCTCTTACCTACCTGAGTATGTGGAGGGTAACCAGGTTAGAGACAGTTGGCCTCTTATTCCATGATTGAGTTTTCCTTACTTTGTTAGTTATCTATCAATGCGTAACTGACCATACCAAAACTTACTTACCTAAAACAATAGTGGCTTACTTATTTTTATAGTTCTGTCATTCAGCTGGACTCAGTGTATCAGTGCAGTGGTCTCACTCAGAGCCAGCCTCCATGGTTTTAGTGACATGGATGTCATCTGGGCCAGAAGGACTGAGATGACTGCACTTGCAGCTCACAGGTGCTGCTGGCTTTTGTCTGGGCTCCTGTTTTTCCCTTGTGACTTCTCATCCTGCAGGTCATAAATCTGCTACTATTTGTTGATCACCAGAATTTAAAAAGGTAGCTAGCTCAGTCTTAATGGGAAGGGAGGAATTCTTGGCATTTTCTTTGAAGACAATCTACCACATGTTACTAACAAGATGCTTTAACTTTCATTGCAGTTTTTCTTTCCTCTGTCTATTTCTGTACAATAGTTTAATTCTTCTCCAAGAGTCGGAAAATCCAACCTTGTCTTCCAGATGTGGGTAGTAGTAAGTACAATGATAGAGTGGCCTCTAGGTAGAGGCTGTTAATGATAATACCAATTTTTACACCTTCATATTTTATGCTTTCAGGTAAATGCTTTTACTAGTTTCAGAAAGTTACTCTTTAGAATTAATTGTGTTTTTAAAGTTTCAAAATTGTCAAATCTTTCTTTACTAGAAATTTCTGTTTGTTCAGAATTTCCCTTTAAGTCTTAGTTTTTTTTGTTTGTTTTTGTTTTTGTTTTTTGTTTTGTTTTGTTTTGTTTTGTTTTGTTTTGTTTTGGAGACAGGGTCTCGCTTTGTAGTTCAGGCTGGCTCTGAGCTCACTATGGAGTCCAGGCAAGCCTCGAACTCAGCAATCCTCCTGTCTCTGCCTCCCGAGTGCTGGGATTACAGGCATGAGCCACCACGCCTGGCACAGTCTTAGTTTTTTTGAACAAATGGAGGACATCATAAAAATTGGAAAAGGATCATTTTGAGTTTTCTGTCTTAGACTTATAGTTTTTGCCAAGAATTGCTCTTTAAAGTGTGCAGTACTTCTCTGCCCAAGGGTAAGTTGTATCTTGTAAGGAGACTTCTTTCTTCTTCGTATATAAAGACTACAAGGCAGCGTCGCATGGATGACTTCCACTCTTACAAATGTACACTTGCAGTGCAGGCTGATGGTTCTAGCCAGCACTGAGGGCTCAGCATCTTGAAACTCACTTCTTGTCAAGGTGTTGTCGTATGATCTGTTCACTTTTCATGAAAAAAAGTTTTGCTTCCATTTCATGTTAGATATAGATGCAATTATGGCTTATTAGGCTATGTCCTCAAATATTTTCACTGCATATTTAAAGTGTTCTGTTGGATACTCTGCAAAATAAGAGGGAGAAGCTTGTGTTCTTTCTGAATTTAGGCATTTTTTGCATATAACTTGAAATTTGTAGTAGTCTTTCCTGTAATTGAACAAAGTGTTCAATTTTCTCATTACTATTGTATGGAGAATAGAAGCTGCATGAATATTTTAAGGATTGTTCTTAGTTCATAGTGACCACATTTTTTCTTCCAAATTCAGGGAAATAAAGCATAAAATATGAAGCAATGATTAACTAGTCTTGAAGATGGGAACTTTCATGCAAAAAAAAAAAGAACAATTTACACAATTTTCCTCCTCAGTGGTTATGCTGGCATTAGCTTTTTATTTCCAGCCAAATTCTTGCAGGTAAATGCTATTTTTTAACAAGCTCTCCTTTTGCAAAGTTTTGCTATTTTTAGGTCAAACAAAATAAGTGATAACTGCTTGTTGCCAGGATAGCATAAGTTAAATCATTGGCCTCTGAAGTGTAAATTAATATCAGCCCTCAGAAATAACACTCTTCAACCTAAAAAGCGTGTTATACTTTTAAGTGTAAACTTCAGGTGTCTATTTTTCTTCATTCAGAAATGTGCTAATAAAATGACGAAAACTAATATCTCCTCAGATAGGGCCCTGATATTATGTGTGAGCACATTTCCAAGATGAAGAGGGTGAATATTTAATGGATGTTCCCTTGGTATAAATTAAGATAATCTTTAACAGATGGTGCTTATAAATAAGAACATTACAATAATTCAGAATGGACAGAGCACATTTTATATTAATGCTTTAAAAATAATTTACAAAGTAATGTAATATCTGTGGTATAGAAATGAAGGCAGGTTCCTAATTGTAGATGTCCACATTTTCAGATGTCACCTTGTTTTCCATCTGTATTTTAAGAGACTACATGGATTTCAATAGAAATATTAATATTTTTAGGCACCATACACCAAATTTGTTACAATTGGCAAAGTGATATTTATTAATATATAAAGACAAAAAGAGATGCTTTGTAAAAAATGCCTATAATCTGTTTAGAAGTAAAAATGTAAATGCACTTACTTTTTTTTTTCTATTGCCTTAAGTTAGATATTTTGGGAGGTAAATTAAATCTTTTTTTATTTTTTTTTTAATTTGGCTGAGCCATATTGTTGACTTAAGCGACATCATCAGGTTGGGCACATGCTGCAGCCTGGACCCTGTTGTCTAGGAGGAAGAGTTGTCATCTGATTCTTTGACCAGTGTAAAGAGATCTATTAATAAACATAGGGGTGTCTCATGTGCTTCAAACTCACTGCATATTTAAGTTCTCTTTGTGTTTAGAGAACTGGCATAAAAACTGCCATAGCATGAAGGACTATTGATGGATGAGTGTCATTGCCTCAATGAAAGTACTGAATCACAAGTGGGTGTGTAAGTCATGATTTTCTTCCACTTGTAAAATACTGCTTTAAATCCATATCCAAATGAATTATACATGTAGTATAAAGTAATGGTTCAAATCTCTTCATATGAAGAAAACATGTATTTTTCAATACATATTGAATCTATTGTGCATACTCAAAAAAGATATACTTTGACCTATCTCATGTTCAGTACAGATTTCTTAAAATGTTAAATGCTATTGGAAAAAAACCTGGTATATTCATTAGATGATACGTTTAACTGATTTTGTGGTGTTTGGAATTTGTTGGAAGGACTGATATTTTTGTATGATTCCTTGTTATTTTCTTTCTCTCTACAAATGGAAGTCTGTTAGCTATATTCTCATTTAATGATTTTGCTAAACAACAAGATATGAATCTAATTCTCATTAAGCCACAAAAACTTAATAAATGTTATTGTGTTTATTGAAATCAGAATACCATGAAATTATAAAATACTATCTTTTACAAATAGCTTAATGCTTTTCTGATTTTTAAGCGTAGCTGTACATTACTTTCTGACACTAAAGCAGCACATAAAGGGATTGTTTTCCTAGTTTCTCTTTGCTGTGAAACTTCTGGGCACATTACACATTTTTATGTATTGGGTATTTTGTTAGTATGTATTTAACCATGCAAGCAATGGTAATGATGAAAAATCGTTTCAGTCAATAATCCCTTTAGATAACATGCATCAGTCTGGTAAGTCTGGTATTACAAATCCCTCCTGTGTTTTTCTCAGTAACTAGCAAGGCAATTCTGGAAGGGAAAGAAAAGGGAATGAGTAGATTGGAACCTCAGCCACCAGGGAGAGGGACCTCCAGGGTAATAGGAAATAGAATCTGGTTGATTTTTCCAGGAAGCCAACAGCCTCTCTTATTACAAGAACCGCCTAGACCAGAATATGCACTCCATTCCCTGAGGAAGTTTGGACTTGTAAAACTGTATATATTTACTCTTTTCCTTAAAACACTTAAAGATTTATGTTCTCTTGTTCTGTATGTTCTTTTTTTCTAAAGAACTTCTTCATATACTCCCTGGAGCTTCTTGCTGGGCAAACTTGGTTATCAAATTGATAACTGTGTTTTTATATATTGCTGTGAAGAGCTGAAGAGTTGGTTTTATTGGCACTGTAAGACTATTTTAAAAAGTCAGGCATGGAGATATGTACCTATAAGAACCCTGGAAGGTGAGTCAGAGGGAGCAGTACAAGATGGAAGCCAGTTTGGTATACTGGTATGTTTATGGCTGGTCGGAATGGTGTAATGAGACTCAAAAAATGCCATTTCCAAAAAAATGGAAAAGGAAATACATAGCTTATATATAAGGAAACATTAATATTTGGAGTGATAATGATCAGCAGAAATTGAGATATCCCTAGTTTGTCTTTAGCTTTCTTCTGTATTGATCACTGAAATCTGGATGGAGTAGAAGTTTAAATGAGATTTTATATACTGGGTATTGTTGGCAAACCCACAATGTAACTTATATCTCTTGTTTTTACTGTTATTATTAACACAAAAGTGAGTGTATAATAGACTCCATGATGTGTACTCCTTGAGCTAAAATATTATTATTGTTTCCACTCTGAGTTTACCTTTCCTGGGAAATAATTGTCACTGAAATGATAATTTTTTTGGAAGTATCAGCTCTGTCATGGAAGAGCTAGTGCTTTCTGTTACTATGATATTGGTTATGACTCAAAATTTAGAATAAACTACTGACCAGATGTGAGGAAGAAGAACAGTATGATCTTCTGGTAAATGAATTGTCTTTTAAATCTGTTTTTCTCCTTCCTTCCTTCCTTCCTTCCTTCCTTCCTTCCTTCCTTCCTTCCTTCCTTCCTTCCTTCCTTCCTTCCTTCCTTCCTTCCTTCCTTCCTCTTTGTTTCCCTGTCTCTTCCCACTTTCTTCCCTCCCCTTCTTTGAAGCAGGTTTAGAGTTTCTGTTTTAATATTTAGGTCTCTCATCCACTTTGATTTT
>PVIC010036346.1:0-17500 GCA_004025085.1 Thryonomys swinderianus
GGAGGAAGGGAGGGAGGGAGGAAGGAAAGGAAAGGAAGGAAGAGAGAAAGGGAGAAAGAGAAAGAGAGAAGAAAGAGAAAGTTCCTTCTTTCTCTTCCCCATTTTCTTTTTTTCTTCTTTCTTTGTTCCATCCTTCTTCTTGCATTTAATAAATATTTACTCACTACTTATATCCATGCTTATGGGACTACAGAAATGAAACAAAACTATCATATTTCTAAATATAACACAAAACCATAAGAAAAGAGAACCACCAAATTTATTATGTGTTTTCCAGAAGCTTTCAGAAATCCTTTCTCTGATATATATCAAGGAAAATATATAAGAGTGCAGGGAATAGTGGAATCTGGGTCTCTCTTTAAACTGGCAAAGAACATGACCTAGTTCAGGACCAGCATATATTTAAATCCTTCAGTGTTTGAAAAACATCTGTTTCTCAGATAATAGGAAATAAAAACAGGCAATGGGTTTAGGGATTGGTACATAGAATATGAGAATAGATATGCTGGAAAGAAAATAACACGATGTGCCAGGTGTAAATGTTAGTGTACTAACAGTTGTAAATATACATACACAGTATAGGGACTAGAGTCTGAGCTGGATTCCTATTTTCATCAAAGAAAAGCCTAGAAACAGGTCACTAGTACTATACTAGAACCTCTGGCAGCTAAGAAGAGGGTGAGACATGGTCTCAGCTTCTCCTGGAGATTTACAGGCAAGAGAGAGTGGGAAAGAGGGAGGGAGGGAGATGTCATCTTCTCGTGCTAAAAGATGTAACCTGATTTAAAAATCAAGCAGGTGCAAGCAGAAAATGTGCTCAGAGGACAGAAAGATTAATCCTGCCCCCCCCCCCAAAATCAAAATTCATAATGGTAAAGGTGCCTCTGAGATGAATATGAGGGGATAAATTAGGAGTTAATAGGCGAGGAACCAAAGCAAGACAACTGTGGGGTTCAGGGAAGGCGTAAGTCAAGCCAAGAGTGATGGGCCTCGTTGTCTGCCCGGGCATGTGCAGGGGCCACGGCCCACGGGTGGAAACAGGTGCTCTCGGCTTGGAACAGACTCGTTAGGGTCGGGACAGCTGAGTTCGGTGCGGAGTAACATGCGTGAGGGATCCAACCCCGTGACTAGCCACAGCTGTCCTCCTCACCGATCGGAGGTCAAGAGCGCTTGTCCTCTGGTCTTCGGCACTGCGAATGTCCGAGCACTAAGCACCACCATCCCCGGCTTCCACAGTCGAACACGCCTCCGGCTCCGTGAGCAGCCCCCGCCGCTCCCGGAAGGAGGCAGGTGAGGGCCCTGCACGGGGATCTGCGTTACCGCGCCGCAGATCCGTGCTTTCCGCTTGGGACAAGCAGAATCTGCATCTCTTATCAAAACATGAATTATCCTTGTCTCAACATGCTGCCCTGACATGATCTCATAGCATGTTCTTGAATGACAGCTGGTGACAGCCCTTCCCTGAGAGCAGGGCGCTGTCACGGGCTCCTGCAGTCCTGGACAGGACAGTGACCCCCAGGCAGCCCCCCTCACTCACGCAGGGCATCCGCCGCCGCAAGCACGTGGCACACTGTCGTCTTCTGGAGCTGTGTGTCCTACGCGTTCATCTAACAGTGAACAATGGAGAAATTACGGCTGTTTCCATTCGCTCATATTTTAATGAGGCTCAAGTGAAAATCGTGGCTGCTGCAGGAAAATGTAAAACTTTTCAGTTACAGAAAAGCTCCTGCTGCACATGGTTAATTATATTCCGATTCAGTGACTTGCCAGAAGAACCGAACAATATATACACAGCTTTATTTTATTTTATTTTTCCCTCCTGGATCTTCGAGGACTAACAGAGGAAAAGAGGAAAGTAATATGCTGGGTAGGTATGAAAAACTAACGGATTGTGATGGTAATAGACCATTACATCATGCATCACCATAGCAACTAAACTTATAAAACAACAATTATGTTAGCAGAAGTTAGTTGAAATAGCTTTCTTGATAGCTGATATGCAACCTCAATGAAAGGATGAGACAGATAAATAGAAAGATTTGTTCTTTCAATTGAGGTTTGATTCACTATTTGTCTCTGTTCTTGATTTTCCCCATTATTGTCTGAACTCCTTTAAAGGAAAGAAATGTCCCTTTGTCTCTTTGATGGAATAAAAGCAATGCTACAACCTTCCTCTCTGCCTTTTCTGTTTGGCAATGCTTCTACCATCATTTACTTTACTCAAAAGAAGCAGAGCTTATGTTCAGCAGGTCCATGTGTGACAATAGGAAAACTACCATAGGAGGTATTTCCCCAGGACAAAAAAAATACAGGGAAAATAAAGGGCCAGTGGAACAAGTTGCAAAGTTCACTTCCACTTTGAAAGCACAAAATGGACTAGGTTGGAATCTTATTTGTTGGTTGTTACTTTTCATCTTTGGTTAAAACTCCACCTTATGAAAGAAACATAATAGGCTAAATGTATCTTTTGGAATGGGGTTAGTTTTTAATTCAAATTGAACTTGCATGTATTTTGTTCCAAAATCTTTTTGGTTTTTTAAAAGTTATTTGGCCTACAGAAATAAAATACTCGAAATAATTCAGTGTCCCAATAGACTTTAACTACACACCAAATCAACAGCTTCTCTCTTCCTTTTTCCTTCTTTCTTTTGTTTCTTTCTTTCTTTCTTTCTTTCTTTCTTTCTTTCTTTCTTTCTGTCTTTCTTTTCCTTTCTCAAGAAATGTGGAAAACATTAACGAAAATTATGTTGGCCTGTACAATTTTATTCTGTTAAAGACAGGTTTTATGATACATTTAGCCTTTTAAATGACACTAATAGTCTCTAGGGACGCGTGATTTTTCCTCTCCTGCAACAATTAAGTCCATTTCAATGCTATTTGGATAAGTTGAAACAATTCAGTTACTGTATGTCTGTTCCTAGATATGGACTATAAGCCCAAAGGGGACACCAAAAGTTACCTTAATAATAAAGTTTTGGCCAACTTTAGACATATACTAAACTATTTCCCTTTCCCACATTTCACTCCCTTATTTTTCTCTCCTGTCTTACAGGAGTAATAAGACCTTCAGAAGACTGCGCCGGTCAGACCAGTGACTTGGTAATGAGCATTATTAATCACAATTGCACTCTCTTATCATCCCTCCGTGGAGTTTGAAGTGCATTTCCCATTTGAACCAAGCAAGGCTTATTTGACTTATTTTTCAAACTGAATAACCTGAAATAAGGATATTTATATAAAAAAAACATTTTGCTTTTCAGGTGAAAACATACTTAGGCAGTTGGAAGTCAGCTCCAAATACATATTTCTATATTGCTCAATTATGAAATGTAATTATAATCAAATTATTACTGATCGAGAAATAAGGAAGTCAGAGGAAGCAATTTAGTGAATTCCAGATCTACACATTTGGCTTAGCTCATACTTTTAAGTAAAAGTTTAATCACTAGGAGAAAAGTAGAAGTCTAGGAATGTGGCCACTTCAGCAAATGGTCCCCAGGGAACATTATTCACTTTGTTCAGACATCTGATCTGTTGAAATTGCCTTATTAGAAAAATTGCTGGCAAAAGTTCCTTTTTTTTTTGAACATGGGCACATGCTCCTTTGTTGGTCAGTGGGCAAAGAAATAAAGATTATTTAAAATGTTGCAAGGAATGATCTCAAAATTTTTAAGTCTTGAATGCACTCCTAATGCATTTCCATCTCCTTGATATTTGATTTCAAAATCCAGAAGAGATCTCAAAAAGCAGCCAAAGGAAACAATCACCAGAAGAAAATGATCAAACCAGAGATCATCGACACTAGCCCAGTCTTAATTACTAGTCAAATTGAGATATAATAAACTTATGTTTACAGCCACAACTTCCCCCCATTATCACTTAAGTTCATTAATATAAAATAATTTAAAAATAGTAGAGGATCTTGCCACTACTGTAGGATATAAACAACCATGACCTTACTTCACTGTTTCCTCCTATACAGTAAGAGTTCCAAAGTAAGGGAACCATGCCTCCGGCCAGTCCACGGCAGTCCCCTTTCTTCTGAGGACATGATTCACACGTGGAGGACCCTGAAAGCAATTAAGCCAGCGGTCTCAAAAATAACAAGCTCTTAGATGCCCCGTTCCCATGGTTAAACTACTCACTCCACTGCGGTTTGGGGACTGTGCATGTATATGTGTTTTCTCTGCTAAGAGGTCGTCACACTGCTAAGGCTGTGAGCAGTCAGTCAGTGATGCTCACTGAACCAGCCCTGGTGTTTACCAGTGTGGCCTAACGCTAGGCTCTCTCAGGTTTCATGCAAACATATTGCCACATAGTGTTTGGGTGTATTCTAACGGCAGTGGGGCCAAAAATAAAACAAAAGACTAGAGAAACTGAAGTAGTTCCTGTCTTACCCCAGAAGCATGAAAAAGGAAATGACTTTCACAAAAGCAAAAAATAAATTGAGCAAACCCAGACGTATTCTCAGTTTGCATATTTTTTCTTCAATATCTGATTAAGCAAATATGAAAACATAGTATGTGTCTTTAGGATAGAAATTAAGATACTTGTGTAGCTGATGGTAAAACAACAGTGATTTCATCAGCAAGATTTTGGTTTCAAAGCTGCAATACAAGATTTTACTGTTTTTAACAAGAGAGCTATAAAGATAAATGAAAATGTCTTGAAAGAATTTTAAAGTAGTCAGAAAAGCAATAGATTTTTTAATGCAATGCATTTTGAAGTAATTAATTTTTGTGAAATGCTTTCAAATTGTCTGTGGAAATGTAATTTCTACGGTAAATGTAAAGGAGTAAGTTTAAAACTTAAACTAGAACTTCAATGTGGAAAAGCGAAATGTACATTTTCTCTTTCTTCTCTCTGTAATTGGACAGAAAGAAAGTTAGTTTAGTGCCCAGGTTAATATATTATAAGAAAAGATAGCGATCAATACAATTTTCAAACTAAATAAGCTCTTGCTCCTGTGTTTATTTCTCTTGCCACTTACGAAACAAAATGACTTCAATGTTTTTGTCCACTTTTTTAACAAAGCAAAGGATCTCTAAACCAGACAGTATCGCTAATTTAATAGAAACAGTTGCCCAAATTTCTCCTGAGTGTTAGAATGTTAAGATGTAATTTCATATTTAATTTTGCATCCTAACCAGGTGTCTCATCACAGATATCTTAAAATTAACAGCGTTAAAATCAAATTCACCAAATAGTTGAATATCTGAAACTATGTGATGTAGTGTGAATGAAAACATAAAGCATAGCAGCCTCTACAATTAAGGAGCCAGAGAGTTTTGGTGAACAATGGATTGAATTTATTTGTGATTTGTAACAAAAGAAACAATTCTATTTGGAAGAAAAAAAAACCTTTATATTCCAGAACAAGATGAATAAACACAGATGTATTTACTATTCATAATTTATTAATTAATATTGAGAGCAAATTATAAATGTTACCATGTAAGAAGTGCTCACAGGGGACAACTGAACAAGTACCACTTGTGTTTATAACCACTGAAAAGCATGACTATTATGTTATGTATGTATGTATGTTGCCCACCATCCCACTCACTTAGAACACACTTATCCCATCATTCTGGCCACTTCCTGAGGTTGTGCTATCATGGTTAACGCAGGGTGCTTGCTGGGTCAGTTCAAAAGGTTTGTTTTTCATGGTCATTTTGATTTTGGGGAAGAGCCAGAAGGCACATGGCATCAGATATGGTAGATGAGGACACACTCCAATACTTTCGTGAGCAGCCTTTCCTTTGGATGGCACTCGGCAGCAGTATTCACGGTACTTTTGAACCACATCTTATAAAGTCACTCACGATGGAAGCCCTTTATAGCTCCTTCAGAAAGTGGCCAAAACGATGAGATGGTGTGTTTGAAGAAAGGGGAAGGATTTTGAGCAGGATTGACGACAATGTTTCTTTTACTGTAATACATTCTTTTTTAAATTTAAACATCGATCATATGTTTTGATCACACCTCACATTGTGAGCGATCAGAAGATAGGCCTGAATCGCTTCTTGGCCTTTTGGCTAAGATCAAGTGTAGAAGATAGGCCTGCACTCTACCTTTTCTGAAGGAGTTCCCAGCAGATGTGTGAGGTAATACTTCAGCATCTCTGTTCAAATACAATCATAAGAAGGGTCTGTGTTTCATGTTTCTCATGACGTGCATCATGAAAGGAAGCTGTTCCACATGTTCAGTGGATTTGGGGACTTTGGAAGCTGGTCTTTCAGATTCAAACCCGAGCTTCCTTGATTCCCACTTCTTTTACTCCAGATAAATCACTTAATCTCTCTAAATCTCAGTATATTCCCTTAAAAAGTGATCACTTGGGTATCAATTATTATTTGATTTAATAAGATAATACATGCAACGTGCTTTTAACATAGAGCTTGATACAGATCAATACCTCATGCATGGTAATTGATGCTACTGGTACCTGTTGTTAAACAGTATCGATGCTGTTACTTATAACTCTGCTGCTGCTGCTGCTGCTGCTGCTGCTGCTGCTGCTGCTGCTGCTGCTGCTGCTGCTGCTGCTGCTGCTGCTGCTGCTGCTGCTGCTGCTGCTGCTGCTGGTGATAATGATGATGATGATGATGATGATGATGATGATGATGATGATAATGATATTACAAAGCAAACTTTCTAGAGGTAGAAAAACAAACATGTCTTTCTTTTAAATTATGTAAGTAGTGCTCTTACATAGTCTTGCAGTCTTGGCTAGCCTGCAGCTTGGGATTTGTCAGCTCTATGTGGCATTGAAATTGACACAGTCCTGAAGAAGTGCATAGTTCCTTGAATATTGACTAAGAAAAACGAGAAAACTCCATCCAGACAAGGCTTGGATTTATAAATACTCTAGCTTTATTAGTCTAATATAGACCATATTTTTAAGAGAAGCAACTGTGCTAAGTGTTTGGTTCTCAATCAATAAAAAAGTAGTAAGATTCTAAATACTCCCAAGACCAAAAGCCAAGTGACCTTATAATTGAAAGTATAATGAAGAAGAACTTTACCTATGTTCAAATCATCTTTAATTTATGTTTAGAATTTCATGGGTAGTCTGGCATCATTTGTAGCAAGAGAGCCCTTTCAGATTGTACATCAATGTATTTAACAGTGTAATAATGGTGGTTATCCTCTTTTTGATTATGAAATTTTATTATTTCATAAAAGAGAAAACAAAAATTTTACCCAGGTAGCTAGCTCCCTTCTAGGTATCTTCCTGAAAGAGTTAAAAACACCATGTTACAGTGATTTATGCACACGAATGTTTATAGCTGAACAATTCATAATAGCTAAAACTTGGAAGGAGCCTATATGTCCATCAACAAATGAGTGGATAAAAAATGTAATATTTACACACTATGAAGTATTACTCTGCCCTAAAGAAAGATAAACTTGAATCATTTATAGAAAATGGATGCATCTTGGAACCATAAGATTAAATGAAATAAATCATACACATAAGCTGATACTATTACATGGTTTCTCTTACATACGAGACACAAATTATAAATAAAGAGCAAAATAAAGGATAGATAATCGGAAGTAGGGAAATAGATGTTTCTCAAATGAGACAGGGACCAAGAAGGAGGGAGGAAGAGAAAGTGAATGAAAAATGAATTAAGATGTGCTCCACAAGAGGAATGTAAATGCTGTGTCCTGAAAACATGTACTAATAAAAATAATTAAAAGGGAAGAACAGAGGTTGTGACTTAATAATGGGGTTCAGCAAAAGAAGCAAATTGAAATGCTGCTTTAGAGATACTTTGTCCTAGCACAGGGAAGATACGGTGGAGGTGGAAGAAAGTGAGTGTGTTAGCTTGAACATTGCCACCCTCAAGAAAATACCTTTGTCCTAACCCTGTATTCTGAGAATGCTTGTGCAGCAAATGGGGACTTTGCAGCTGTGACTTCAGCAAAGGATTTCAGAGTGGGGAAGTTACTCTATATATCTGTCTGAGTCCCCGGTGCTGTCACCAGTGGAAGGAAAGGTAGAATGTTTAGCCACAGGAGAGGGAGAGGCAATGTGATCACAGGAAAGAGACTAGAGTGCTGCTGTTATGGGCCATGAGGTGCTTGGGGCCATCAGATGTTCAAAGAGCTGAGAGCAGATTCTCCCCATTTAGTGTGAGAACTATTACTGCCTCAGAAGTGTTGGCCCAGGAACACTAAAGATTTAAATGTCCTTTTTTTACATACTACCTGGTTTGAAATCTGTTGTTAGGAAACTCATACATATTTCTGCAAACTGAACAGATGCATAGAGCAATCCCAGGTTATGATAGAAATCTCAAAGCTGTGGAGAAAAGGTAACTGGGGGAGGGGCTGTGGCAGGTATGGTGGGGAACTGGGTGGCCTGGTTGCAGCGTGTGAACTGTTGGTACCCCCTCTTATCAACTCGGAGGCCACTTCTCCAGCCATCTCTGCCTGAGGACATGGTTCTCAATGCTTGATAGAGTCTAACTCGGGCTTCCCCTTTATGCTCATTGGCCACTATGTTCACCTATGCGCATGATGCCCTCAGCTCTGCCTGGTGCCCTGCCCTTCATGAGGATAAGCCTAATTATGCTCACCTGGATTGCCCTACTGGTCTCCTAATTGCTACACTAGCATGCAGCTTACAGGCTGCCAGCCCATGCCAATCCATACAGCATCCTCCAAACCCTAAACCCAAGCTCTGATGACCCTCGGGGGTTTCCATAGCTACGAAGCTCTGGTCCAACTATTTGAGCTTGGTTTGCAAGTCCCGCCTTCTGTTTCTCCTCAGGAAAACTGAAACACTTCCCCAATCCTCCCACATCCACGTTTCATTGCTGTGATATTTACCGTGAAAACGGTTTTTTTTTGTTACTTCCTTCTCCACACAACTCCACATCCCTTCCCACTTCCTGCCATTGCCCTCAGCACTTCACAAGACCGTCATGCCATTATGCCACCTACTGACTGTGACCAACACCCCACAACCTCTGTGAGGGCAGAAACCCAAGAGGATCAGGGAAAGATGGAAATACGCCCCATAATGAGGTAGTTCTTGGGACACATTAACATGTGGGTATTTCACTATGATTATATTCTAGGGAATAAAAACAGACAGAGACCTTGTTGTTCGATGGAACTAGGCACCAGAAAATACCAGAGAGACACATTCATGCTCGTCATCTTTCCAAACATGTGCCAGCCTGCACTATCCCTGAAGCCGACAGATTTTCAGCAGTGGTCAGGCGTGATGTTCTAGCTGAAAAATATGTCACGACACGGCTTTCCCATAGCAAAGAACCAGGTTTACAGCTGGCTTTTCAGAAGCACAATGAGTAAGAGGACTCAAGGTTATGCTTAGGTCCAGAGCACACCCGCCCTCTCCCATTCTGATATGCTTCGACTGAAAGCAATGGGGAGCTTGAAGCCACCTTCGGATTTCAGGTGCTCACCGGACCCAGCAACCTGATGGCCCTATGTACAGCCCTTATCAACACTATTGTCGTCACACTGTCCGTACGTGGTGCAAATGTAAATATTACGGTGGTTTAAGTTCCTATAAACTGGGGCTACAGAAGGGGCCTGGGATCCCTGTGGAATCACTCATACTAGTCTTCAAGAGTGTCCCCAGAAATAAAGGCTCATATTATCGCCATAGATCACAGGGGGGCATCAAGTTTCTACAAAGGACTAGGGAGTTGGTGTTTTACACTTTGTAGGCTATATGATCTCTGCTCCATTAGAAAGCAACCAAAAAGCAACCAGCTTTGGCCCTCAGAAAGCAACCAGAGACAAGGTGTGCATGAATGGGTGGGGCTGGGTCCTTCTGAGACTTTATCTGTGACCACTGAATCTGAATTCCATTAAAGTTTCACATGCTACAACCTACACTTTGGAGTTTGTCTAACCAACAAATATTATAAAACTATTCTCAGCTCACAGGAAATACAATCAACAGTGGCTGGGTTTGTCCACAAGTCACACTGAGATAATTACTCTGGATCATTAAGAGAACGGGAAGATGGGTGGAGATTTAGCTCAACGGTTCTGTTGCCTGCCTCGCAAGCACAAAGGTCCTGAGTTCAATCCCCAGTAGCCACATACAATGCTGAGTGTGGTAACTCATGCCCACTAGCAATCAGTACCACATATCACAGTGCCGAGCGTGGTGACTCACACCTGTCATCCCAGCACTCGGGAGGCAGAGACAGGAGGATTGCTGAGTTCGAGGCTTGCCTGGTCTACATAGTGAGCTCAGGGCCAGCCTGAACTACAAAGCGAGAACCTATCTTAAAAAAAAAAAGAAAGAAAGAAAGAAAGAAAAGAGAGATACTAAAGTGGATGAGTACATACAAGTATTCAAATGCATTGGCAAATGTTAAGGATAAAAGAGTTCATGTAAAAATATGTTATTTAAATACATAATAAACAAATTAAACATAAGTAGTTTAAGTTAAGTGGAAGTGCATCTGAAACTGAAAGTTTAAGAAATCATACAAATTCCTCATATTAGACAAAGGAAGAAGGTTTTCACTGTTTACAAAGCACCTCCGCCTCTGCTGGAATTGTCTTGTCTACAGGGCTCTACAACTCCTCTGAACCGGATGTTTTCTGCCGGGCGTGGTGCCTGACTCAATGATACCTAAGTGCACACTGAAGGTAGCTAACAGTGCATAGCCCCACTGTGGTGAAGAATGTGGGTTCTTGTTTCTCTCCCCTCCTTTATTAATCTTGTTTTGACTTACCTTTGGGTTATAAATTCTTTGCAATGTGAGCACTATTGGGGGTTCTCACTCTCTGAATTTCTTGCCCTCCCCTCACTCAAACACAAACATGCACCAGCTGGGTCCATTGAACTCCTCTGAAGTAGTGTCTCCAGCATAATGTGAAAGGATCTTACAAATGGATGGATCTCACTGATTTTCATAGTAGTTCCGTGATTCCTTGACATGCCTATTGGTTAGTTCTCACTACTCAGCCCCAGGGGAAATCTTGATTCCTATTTTTTTATGAAAATTTCTTTCCAAGCTTCCTTTGATCTCCATGGGCTACATAATATCCTTTCAATAAAATCACTTTCTGCTTAGATTAATCATAACAAATTTCGGTTGCTTGCAGTCAAAGATCCTAATTGACAATAGTGGACACAGTGGTCTGAACTTACTGAAGAGAAAACTGAATTTCAAAGAATATAGGAAATCTCTTGATGTAACACAAACCAGTAAGCAACAGTACTCAAAATGACTGATTCCAAGTGCAGTGTGCTTTTTATTATAGAAGAATGCTTCCCTTCAAATATGTTTTTTCTTGAAATCACCCCTAAGAAATTCACCTAGCTAACAGACATAATGTTAGAAAAATTTAACATTATTTGAATCTAAATTGCTTAGAGTTCAGAAGCTGTTTAAAACCCATTTTAAATTTCTTGTTTTGCATTTCTTTGTATCCAGACCTTTTTACAACCTAGTACATTGTCTTGTATGTAGCGATTAACTAGATTTATGGGCTGATCATGTATCCAAAAGATATAGAAACATTTGAAAGTAGCTTAAGTATCCAATTATCAGATGGATTTTCACCAGTTCTCAGATATTTCCAGAGTGTACCTAATTCATTTCTTTTGCCTTTAATATCTCCTCCTTATCCATTCATTCTCTACTTTTTAAAAATCTCTGTATTTGTTCTAGATTATCTGCCCAAACTTACTAACTTCTTAAAAAGACACATTGTCTCTCTTTCTTCAGAAATTTCTCCCATTAACCATGTTTTTACAAGTGTTTAATTTTTGCTAATTACAACAGGGTTTATTTTTATGCTCTTAGTCTCCCTTAGCCTTGCCAGTATCATCTAATAGAAAAATGAATTTTCCAAAGTTTGGAAAGATGAAAACTGTTGCATTACATCATAAACTGGGGGGAAAAAAAAAGATATTCTTACAGTTATCTTTTGGACCTTGGAGTTCAGCAAAGTGCCTGTTATTTAATGAACTCCTTTTTTTTTTTTTTTCGAGACAGGGTCTCGCTTTGTAGTTCGGGCTGGCCCTGAGCTCACTATAGAGCCCAAGCAAGCCTCAAACTCAGCAATCCTCCTGTCTCTGCCTCCCGAGTGCTGGGATTAGGCATGGAGCCACCACACCCAGCTTTTTTTTTTTTTTTTGAGACAGGGTCTCGCTTTATAGTTCAGGCTGGCCCTGAGCTCACTCTGTAGCCCAGGCAAGCCTCGAACTCAGGAATCTTCCTGTCTCTGCCTCCTAAGTGCTGGGATGACAGGCATGAACCACCACGCCTGGCACTGTGGTATGCGGTATTGATTGCTGGTGGGCATGAGTCTCCACGCCCAGCATTGTATGTGGTTACCGGGCATCGAACTCAGGACCTTGCGCTTGTGAGGCAGGCGCTGGAACCACTGAGCTAAATCTCCGGCCCCTTAATGAACTCTTCTTAAGCATTTGTGGATTGAATAAATGAATGAATCAACACACTCGAGGTAACTAGTTCTTATATATGCTGCATTAATGGTTATAATATATACTTTGAAAAATCTGTATACGTCTAATTTCCATTGTATACCTCATTCTACAAAAAGTATTCAGATCAGTAGTGGTCTCTATTTGAAGCCAAAGTATAACTAATTGTGTTAATTAATTTCTATTAATATGTTAAAAGACTTGTGGTCAGAGGAAATAGTTTGTACCTTCCATTACATTAACTTACAGCTATCAACTTAGCTCCAGAGTATACATAGAAAGGGTGAAAACCAGGATGGAGAAGGGGTGCATAGTGATATCTGTAGTCTGTGGGACTCAGTAGGGTGAAGTTTGAGGTTGCAATGTGCCTCTTCCCATTTAAAAATCTATCTTCCCTAGGACACTTGGTATCCACTGGCCATGAAGTGGGTTCTAAATGTCTCCTTCCTCGTGTTGGCACATGGCATGCTATCTAAATCCTATGGCAGGACACCTTTATCTAGATTAAAATGAAGGGAAAGGTGGAATTCACTGGTCACGTGAATTTTTTTGCAAAGAACACTAAATTGCAGGATATAAACATAGTGTACGTCTAAAATCCAGAGAAGTATAACAATGAATTATTTTCTTTTTCAATTTGCTTTCCATTGGACTAAACTAAAATGACCGGCACTGACCATCTTCCCACTGGTCAAGTTCAGTATCTCAACAATGGGCAGCTATTTCAGCATAGCAGTTGTAAGTCAAGAGAGACCTAATCAAAATTTGTAGGAAAGAACTGTCTCCCATTTCATAGCTCTTTTTCCAGGCTTTTTCTCCCTCAACCCACCCTACATCAATTTATTGTTATTAGTCTGTTCCACGAAAGCTTGTCTATCACACAAGTGCAATAATACTCTCCTTAGTGTTCTCTGGGTAAGATGGTACAGACCTCAAACGACAATGCTGGTCTTTTCTTTATATGAAAATCCTGTGATAACATCGGTGTCATGAATATTTAACTGGAGAAATCTGTCTGCATTGCATGCGTGTCTGTGAGCTTGTGTTGGCCTCAGTCTAAGTTCCACAGTGAAATGATCCCTAACCAAAGTGTGCAAATAAACAACTAATGTAAATTCCAGACATCGCAGGATATCAGTGTCAGTGTTCGGGGATATGATTAGCTTCTGAGCTGTGGAACTCAGTGAAATAATGATAGATCCTGGTAGGATTTAGTGTGCGATGGGAGAGAGCCAGAAAGGGAATAGCAGAGTCAAAATGAAACAATAGCACAAATAAATGGGGGCTGAAAATCATTAGTGTCAATTACCCTTCTTCATTTCATATGTGACCAAATATAAAAATGAGTTTGGGATTGAGTTGCTGAAAAATTCAAAAGATAGAATCAGGACATATTAATGTCCTTCTGGAAGGTTTAATTTGGGGTGTGGGGAAATACGGTTTTATGCTTCACATTTTTAGTCACTCTGATGAGCAGCAGTTCTTACTGAAAGAGAAGAAAATGACAACAAATGGATCAAGTGGACAAGAACACAAAGGGACAAGATCCTCTCTAAAATGAGTCCTTTCTGGTTAAAAGCGGAAAGAATCTTACTCTTATCATATCTGATTGAAAAGACAGGGTACATGCCTGGTGTGCAAAGGAAACCCAGGAAATGTTTGGGGCTACTATTTCACGGCATGTGCTGCATTTTGGCAGCCAGAGAGTAGGTCAGTTGGTTTATATGCACAAGGGACCAGGGCCTGGTGGTACTCAGCATTTTCCCAACATAATACCATCCAAAATCCGGCAGCCCTGGGATCCTAGTTTAAGCTTCACCTCCCAGACACCTCCTCTTTCCCTTTCCCAGCCTTCTCAGCGCAATCATTTTACTAATGTTTCTGCTTGTCATACTTGAAATCCTCGGTCTTTTTCAGTGGCTCTGTTCACCCACCCACAGCATTTCACAAGTGTCCACCCAAGATTTTTCTCCTCTCTGTGCAATCTCTCCCAAGGAAATGATCTCATGTATCACAAAACTATTCTCCAGACACAGCACTGCTTCTGTCCTGGGCCCCCTCCTCAACCTCAGACACCCATTTCTGCCACCTCTTCAAAAATTCCCAAGTTTATATCAACATCTTCACTCAGCCAACTGAAAGCTTTTGGAAAGGCTTCTCACTCTCTTCATCTGAACTCTTTCTCTTCTCCATCTTCTCACCCACTGGCATAAATGCCACCCAGCTTCCCAATCTGAACATCACTGTATCACCTGAAGACAGGGTACATTATAGTGAGAAAGAAGGCTAGAACAATCAAGTAAGCCCCCAGGCCCAATAAACTATTAATCACCCTCTGTAGCATGCATGTTTCAACAGACCCTCCATGAGACGGATAAAACCACAGAAGCAGAATTTTATGTAAGAACCTAAGTAAGTCCTCTAGCCTCACCTGTCCTTATTCAACTTAAAAAAAATCACTACTTTTAGAGGTCACACCGGGACAATCGATTTAACTTGCCATAAGCTTTGCTGCAGAGGAGCAAAGAGCCCAAGTACTTGGACTCTTTCAGCTTCTGGGGAAACACAGGTGAGAACCGCAGCCCACCCCAACAAAACAATAGAAACCTGCTCTTCTCTTTGTTATGTGTGCAACAGCTTGGACCTTCTCTCAACCAACTGCTGACTTCTTTCAACCCAAACCCAAATTCAGCTGAAGTCCTTTTCTCCCTTCCAGTAAAGCCTTTTCTCTGTAGAAGAAAGCGTGCTTGCGATATTTGGACAAAATCTTGTTTCTACATTTCTACTGTCTTTGGGTCAAAGGAGCCCGTCATTGATATCAACCCCATCCCCCTCCCTCTCTCTCTCCAGTAGGCTTACTCAGGTCCTGGGTAAGCAGATTAACTGGAAGTGGAGCAGCTTGGTAGTGTGTCAGGTAGTGTATGCAGCTCAAGTGTTGTAGCTCCGAACTTGGTGTCCAAGAGGACTGAAGACGCATTCAGAAGCTCCCTGAGGCAGTGTGCAGCTTTATTCTAACGCTGGCAGACCAGCCTGGGACTTCCGCAAAGAAACCGGTCCCACCCACGCCCCCACCTGCGCCTTGTTACAGAATGTTCCTGCAGTTAAGGGTGGAGTTACACTGAGTATCTTCGGTTGGGCTCAGCGATTCCATTGGTTAGAAGCCTCACCTGTCTCATTGGTTAGTACAGTGTACAGACTACACGCTCCATGGTTAGAGCAAGGCACAGAATTCCACCTAGAACGGAGACGCAGTTTTTTTTTTTTTGAGACAGGATCTCGCTTTGTAGTTCAGGCTGGCCCTGAGCTCACTATGTAGCCCAGGCAAGCCTCGAACTCAGCAATCCTCCTATCTCTGCCTCCCGAGTTCTGGGATGACAGGCGTGAGCCACCACACCCGGCACTGTGGTATGTGGTATTGATTTGTGGTATTGATTGCTGTGGTATGTGGTACTGAGTCGCCACGCCCAGCGTTCTGTGTGGTCACCGGGATCGAAATCAGGACCTTGCGCTTATGAGGCAGGCGCCGGAACCACTGAGCTAAAATCTCTGGCCCGGAGACGCAATTTTAACAATCTTCTTTAACAGCAAAAGAACTGCTAAACTCCGGTGGGCCAAGTATTCTAAGACTCCAAATCTCAATTGTAACAAAGCCTGCTGAGCCTCCACATCTTGCAGTGAATGTAACAAAGTTCACAGAGTTAAAACTACCGGGGGAAAAGGGATGTCTGCTTGCCTCACAAGAGGCCAGCTTGAGCTTTAAAGGAGTAGAAGCAATCCTCCTAGTAAGGCCTTTCACAGAGCAAACTTTGATCACATCCAATTTACTAAAGCTTTTGTGTGTGTGTGGATTTAGCTCTTGCTGTGATATCTAAACACTCTTCTTCAAGTTTCAGGTCTTGAAAATATTCCTTGGTTTCTTCTAAAATGTTTATAACCAAATGCTTTACATTTAAATTTAGATGTAGGGTCACCTTTTGTACGAGAGCTAAGGTGCATTATTGATGTTGTTAAAAAGACTCCTTCTATTGAGTTATTGTAGTGCTTTGGCTGTACTCCTGTGGGACCATCACTGCGCACCTCATCCCCTACATGTGGTCCTTCTGTCCCTGCTATGGGACCCCGCTGAATTCTCAGAGTAGGACAGATGGACTCCTCCCACTTTATTTCAAAGTTCTAGCTATTCTCACCTCTGAAACACTTCATGAAAATTTTAGAATAATCTTGTTGGTATTTGTAAATGAAATTTTCATAGGAACCATGTTAAATATAAGTATCAATTTAAAGAGAACTTATGGCTTTGTTGCTTACTTACTGTTTTCTTACTTACTTATCGTCTATGTAGATCAGGCTGTTCTTGAATTCACTACATAACCCAGACTGACCTCAACTTGCCATCTCCCTGCCTCAGCCTCTTCGTGCTGGAATTATAGATATCCCTACCACACCCACCTGCAATTTATATCTTTTGTACGCTGAATCTTTTAATTCATGAGCAAAAGTTACCTTTCCATTTATTTATATCCTCTTTGATTCTTTTATCAGCTCTTTGTAATATTTTAGCATACAAATACTGCACGTGTTAAACTAGAGTTGCATCTAGCCATTTAATTTTTTGGAAGCTGTTATACATATTGTTATACAGTATTTGTGGTTTTTGGTTTACAGGTTATATTTCTTAGTACATAAAAGTACAATTAATTTTTCACACTGATTTATCATCCCATGAGCTTGCTGAGCTCATGTATCAGTGCCAGGGGGTTTGTGTTTGCTGTTTGTTTGTTTTGTAGATTCTTTGACATTTTATGCCTTGAGAATCATGTGATCTGCAAACGGAGACAGGTTTATTAGTGTTTTCTGATCTGTATGCATTTTATTTCCTCTTCCTTACCAATCATGATTGCTACAACTTCTAACATCAAGTTGAATAATAGTGATGACAGTGACTATCCTTGCTTAACTGTCAGTTTTAAGGAAAACATAGTTATAGTTATTCTTTCAACAAGTATAATGCTAGTTATACCGTTTTGTATACTTACTGGA
>PVIC010036347.1:0-10215 GCA_004025085.1 Thryonomys swinderianus
GTAAGATGCTAAGTTACTAGGTCTGTATTAAGCTGAGTCATCTGAAAATATTTTGCAAAAGAAATACTTGCCATCTTCACTCAAAATGTTAGTCAATGAAAAGAGGAACTGTCCCTGGTCTCAATTCTCAACCTACTTTCCACATATACAATTACACACATTTTAACAGCTGACATTGCTCCTCCACTCAAAGGGTTTCTAACTGCTTCACTTCTGTGCTGTTGTTTTTTGGCAAATTCCAAAAGAGATCCAAGGAAAATGCACCTATTCAGCTCCTTAGGTTCATCCTGAAGACTACGTCTTCTCCCATTTTTGCCTCTACCCAAACCTCATGGAACCTGGGACTCCGGTGGACCCAGTCTTCCTGTGCTCAGAGCCCCAGAAACTCCCTGGTATGCGTGAGTGAAACCCAGGTCCTCACCCTGCTCAGCCAGTTCTGGGGTCTGACTCCCGCTGCCTCAGAGCCCTACCACCCAGCTTCTGGTCCTCCCAAAGTTCCACAAGTATCACACTGCAGGCATTTTCATCTCTGTACCTCGACCTCCCCACCCTGCACTGATGACATCTTCAACTCCTTCAAGCTTTTCATCAAATATTTCTTTCTCAAAGCACTGCACTCTGGGCACCTGTTTCACAGGGTAACTATCACAGCCCCAACTCCAGCCTTGTCCTCCTCAGTGTTTAGGACAAGCTGATATTCAACGCATTCATTTTGATTTCATTTAGTTTCTACCTTCCCATGAAGAGGAGATGAAGACTATTTTGGTGCCTACTGAGAAGAATGTCTAGCGTGGAAGAAGTGCACAGTGAATGCCCTTCGCATGTGTGAACAGAGCCACAAGGACCAGCCCCAGCCACAGCCTTCAGCTGAAGACCATGACTACAGGTGACAGGCACTGGCCAAGTTCCCTGAGGGGACACTGTCCCAGAGAGAAATGATGGGAATGCACAGGAGGAGAGACAAGGCCAGCCTGGGATTCTGGGGCTTGTAGTGTGTGGCTCAGCCTGGAAACATCCCAGATCAGCTGGCCAAATTCCTGCACACTGCCCAGGAGCACAAGACAAATACTCAAGTACATGTGCAGCATGAGCAGAGCCCCACACAGAGACACAGGCACAACACTGAGGCTGTTAAGACTGTGGCCCCAGGCAGATACCTCATGTGGTGGACCATTGGGGACCAGTGTTCAGTAACCCAGACACCAGGCAATTGCCTCCACTGCAGAATCCTCATGGCTGCAAGGGCAGGCAGTTTTCTCTTCCTGCTGCTCAGGAGGGCTGGGCTGGCCTTCTTCAGACTACAAGCCCTCAGGAATCTGGAATAATTGGGACCAGGCAGGTGGAGAATAGGGTATGAGGATGGAGCCTGGATGGAGCTACAGGAACATCCTCATACCTGGTAAGACTGTGATAGGCTAGAAAATGAAGGTGACCTGGCCAATCATGTCTGTGATGCAGACAAAACAAGTGATGCTAGCTAAGTGTCAAATGTCGGCAGGTTCTCACTTCATTCTCATAATTAGTTACAAAGAATCTAAGGCCAACAACCTGGAGGCTCTGAAACCAGTGCTCCTATTGTCAGACAACTAGCAGGAGAGCACCTGAGAGTGGCACACCTGAGCAGCCACACCAACAGCAACCAGGTCAGTGCAGCTTCTTCAGGTACTCTGCATAGCAACCCGCACAGCTGGGCACTTTCCCTCAAGGCCTGGAAGTGACGTCACTTGACTTATATGGGGAAGAGGCTACATCAGCTTTAAGGAAACTTTCCGTCACTTAGTTTCTTTTCTTAGTGAAATGAGAGGCCTTCCTTCAAGTGACTTTTTAACAATATTACTCGCTGTTAAATTCAATTCTCTCTTTTGTAAAAAGGAGGGAAATCCTACCACACAAAAGTTTATAGGGTCAAATGAGATAACATTTGTCAGCACTATACATTCAGGTCAGTGTATATACTTGTTGTATGTTCTGAAAAATAGATTAAGACTTAATTAAGCCAGACATCTGGACTCTCTTGATATTCATAAAGTGGGAACAATTATGTGAATTTGCCATCCTTTGCATTCTGGAAAGGTTTGACATGAAAGACCCTGTATTCAGAAATTCTATTCACCCAAGGTTTTCCTTTTTAGATTTCTTCCCCAAATATGAAAGACATCATATTACAGTGGTACATGCATACCTCTACTTATGCAGGACAATTTATAATGGATAAATCTTGAAGCAACTCATATTCCATAACAGATAAATGGAGTACTACTTTATCATAAAAAATAATTAACTTGAGTCATGTGTAGGAAAGTGGGTGCACTTTGAAATATTAAGAGAATTAAATAAAATGCACAGGCTTACATAATGGTTTCCCTTATATGAGAAACCTAAAGTACAAGTAAAGAGAATAAGAAAAGAAGTCAATAGCAAATAGCAATATCTATCTATCTATCTATCTATCTATATATATATATATATATATATCTTTTGTAGATGAGAAAGGAACTAAGAGATGAAGGGAGAGGAGAGAGAAGAGATGAAAAGGATCAGGATGTGCTGTGTATGTCATGAACCAACTCTCCCTAGGAATATGATAATTATGTACTGCAAATATGTACTAATAAAAATAATATATCTTCACCAACATGTATGTAAGGAAAATACCTGGAGATAAAAATGAGATTAATAAATAAGCATATATAACTTTTAATAAGATTTTTTGGAGTGTCACTGCACACCCACCCCAGCCTGGCTCTGCATCTTAGTGGACTGACCTGTCCACAGCTTGTGACAGGGTGTCAGCCCTTACACCCTCTGCTTCACAGATGGGAAAGAACCAGGCAAGTCACCCAGCCCCTGCACAGAAAATCCCAAGGAGAACTGACACTGCTCCCCAGAGAAGGGGAGCTAGACTTTACAAATCTTAAGAGAAGTTAAAAATTGTTCCTCTGAGGGCCAATGAGGAATGAACAGGGTGAGGTTGTTTCCACCCAAAGAGTCAGACAACTTTTATGACTTGGAATTTTAATAACTGTTTGCAAAAAGAACTGTTCTTTTCCTGATAAAGGAAAAGTATTAGTTTAGCAGGTGGGAAAATACAGGCTGGAAGGACAGAGTAGAGCTTTCTTTGGTGACTAAAGGTCATCACAAGAATTTCTATTTTGAACTCTTTATGGGAATGTGGATAGGTCAAGGTTGGCAAAGCTCGTCCTTAGATCAGGTAGAAAATATAGGCTTTGTAGGTCAAGAGGCAAAATTGAAGACATTATACAGCTATCCAAAGAACCACTTAAAATATCACTTAAAATTGAACAGATACCAAAAGAGGAATATCCTCAGCTCAAGATCACAGAGAAATGGACACCAGGCTGCGTTTGTTTTGGAGATTGTCTTCCCAGCCCACAGTACAGCCAACCTCTCAGCGGAAGGCCTTCATCTTAGCTTCCTTTAATTGCACAACCAAATATCTTTAAAAGTGGTTAAGACCATGGCAGTAACTCAGCCTAATTTTTCCGATGTATCCCTAAGGAAATGGAGACTCAAGAAAGTGCAAGAACTTTCTGTAGTCATTTGCCTCTGCCCTACAGAAGGACCCTAACAAAACACATGCACTTAGAGGCCAGAGATTTAGCTCAGTGGTTCCAGGGCCTGCCTGTCAAGCGTAAGGTTCTGAGTTCGATCCCCAGTAACCACATACGATGCTGGGCATGGTGACTCACGCCTGTAATCCCAGCACTCGGGAGGCAGAAGCAGGGGATTGATTGCTGTGAGTTCAAGGCTTGCCTGGGCTACATAGTGAGCTCAGGGCCAGGCTGAACTACAAAGCAAGACCCTGTCTCAAAAAAAAAAAAAAAAAAGAAAAGAAAGAAAGAAAGACGTGCACTTAGATTCATCATCCAGGACCTAGCCTTCAGTTCCCAAATGTCTCTTGCAAACCCATTCTAACCTGACATAGGACTCAAGTTTAAATACTCACCCGTCTATCTATATCAGGTCTGATGACATCATTAGTCCCAGGAATGTGGCCAGCTGGAGCCAAGAAACTTAACAGCCACATCACATGACCCATTTGTTCATTGTTATTGAAGCTGGATGTTAAAGTGTGCAATTTGTGGCCCTGACCTGACACTGGGACAGGATGCTGGGGTGGGTGTCTGATGCGGCCCACTGGAAGGATGATCTACCACAACCTCCAGTATTGAAGGAAGAAGTCGAGTAGCATGCCACGTCACCTCCGAGGTGGTTTCACCTCTGACGCTGCTCAGCATACAGCAGGTTGACTCCTTCCAGGTGTCTGGTTCTCCTGTCTTGGGAATTTTCATAATGTTTCACCAAAATCCCACACCTGGTACCAGAGATGCCCACAGTGCAACTATCATGAAAGCAAGAAACATGGCTAACATGTTGCTGGCCTGGTTCCCGGTTGAGAAGATGGAGAAAAGCTTATTTCAAACAATGAATGTAGAAAAGCCCCTCTTAAAACATTAAGCAAACAAAATGAATCCATCCACAGTAAAATAAGCCTTCAGGCTCCTGCTGTCAGATGTGTCAGGGTCTCTCCAGCCTCACCCTTTGGTCCATCCAAACCACGGTCTCTCCTCCTGTGTCTCTGGCTTCCTTCCTTGTCCTTCGCTCAAGCTAGTTCTGGAAGCTAGAACTCCTCCTATTCTAACATCAGTCAGTGGTTCTCCATTTCCCCTGTATGAACACAGTTAAAGGCTTTGGGTCCTCTGCACACGTGAAGAGGTACCACCTGCCCTGTGAAGTGATGAGAGCATGTCCCCAGAGGGTCACAAGGTGACAGGAAAAGCCCCCCATTGGGGAAGGGCAGGCAAGCACTCACTGGATCTCAACTCTGGCTGCCCACCATGACCACCCAGAAAGTTGGGGGAAAATATCTGGTGTCCAGATCCAAACCCAGATCTGTTGAACAAGCCCCTCCAGAGGGAATACCAGGGTACGTGCTTACTAAGTACCCCGCAGGTGATTCTATTGGGTTTGAGGACCACTAGCCTAAATTATAAGTTTATCCTCAGCTTTCTGAAGCTCCCTGGTAGAATATCATAAATATCACCTTGCAGAATTGCCTCCAAAGCCTGTGGTTGGGTAAGTTTCAGAAGTCACCTTTTTTCAGTGCATTGTGTGTGTTTGTGTGTGTGCGCATCCCATAATCGAGCACATTAACATGCTACAGTGCAACACGTATCCATCCTAAGTGGGATCAACAACCATAAATAGCTTTATCTTTGTTGAGGTGGTTTCCAAACAAGCTAGGAAACACTTTCCGTTTTCAGAGTTTGGTAAGTTTAGACTCCAGATATGGGCTAGAGTCATACTCTAGTGTACAGCTCTCAGTCCTGGCCACGTGTAAAAGTCACCCAGGAACTTGTGAAAATACTAACCCTACAGTCAGGCCCAAGGGATAACTTCATCAAAATAGAGATTTCAGCATATTTCAAAGGTAAACAAAAACGTTATCAAATAATCATCCAAAAGAAAATACCACTAGAAGAGAGCAGCTAGAGTAATATTTTTGTGCCAATCTAAATGAAACTGGCTTTGGAACATGTGCTGTTTTGGTTCAGGGCAGTTGAGAAGAGACCAGAATGGGAGAGGCAGCTAGTGAGGAAAAGGAAGCAAGGATGAGAGGGGAGTCAAAAGGAGAAATTAAAATCTGCTTTAAGGGCCGGAGGGTTAGCTCAGTGCTTCCGGCATCTGCCTCGCAAGTGCAAGGTCCTGAGTTCAATCCTGGTAACCACATACAGTGCTGGGTGTGGTGACTCACACCCACCAGCAATCAATACCACATACCACAGTGCCGGGCGTGGTGGCTCACGCCTGTAATCCCAGCACTCGGGAGGCAGAGACAGGAGGACTGCTGAGTTCCAGGCTTGCCTGGGCTACATAGTGAGCTCAGGGCCAGCCTGAACTACAAAACGAGACCCTGTCTTAAAAAAAAAAAAAATCTGCTTTAAAATCGGTTTGTTTTTCCTTCAAGTGGGGGTCTTCAGGCTGTGAGGGAAAGAGGATGGAGGGGTGGTACGGAGGGAGCTTCCGAGCTGCTGCTCTGCCTCAGCTGCTTCTGCTGCCCCAGCCCCCCCAGTGGGGAAGACAACCTCAGCATCCCCCACGCTACGAGGGTTCACCATCCTGGGTTCTCATCAGTCTCCCCAGCCGGAATTGGTCTTTGAATTAGGTTTACTCAGACTGGTGCTTCATCTTCCTTACTAGATTATAAACTGTAGAACAGAATGCTTTTTGTAATTCAATACATAGGCATCGCATCGTTTAGATTTTCAGTAAGTTGGTTTTATTTTGCATGAAATTTAAGGACCTCCACTGATGCTCAGAAATTTGAAGACAACATAAACAGTATAGCTCAAAGAAGGTAAGAATATATTAATAATCATTTTTTCCTGGTTTTAAAATTACATATGTGCATCTTGTCCTAAACAACGAAATGGGATAAATAAAGCCCAAAGGAGAACAGGAGCTCTATAAATGATTTAGAAACAAGGCAACGTGCATAGATTGATGAATTCTTTGAACTTTCATTCTGAATCCAGATGACATGTGCCCCTTGGTAATTGTAAAAGTAACTGAGCAATCTCCAAGCAAAAGAGGAGAAACTTCAACTAAATTACTGAGAGAAAAATCTTAGACTAAGTACTTGACACGAAGAAGAGTCACCCAACATAGCAAACAAAACAGACATAAGGATAGCTTTGTGTCACCAAAATGATACATCAGAAAAGATGCAGAAGCAGTCCGAGGTGACTTTCTTCTCACCATCACACCTGAGGTGTGCTTTTTGAGGGTCCAGTCCACAGACTAAAAAAGCAGGCCACCAGGGAAAAATAAATATATGCACACACATCCCATTGCAAACATACACTCATAGTCATATACACACCCAGTCACACACAAACACAGACATCCAGTCACACACGCGCACACAAGGACTCGGCACAGCAGTGTGACCTGGCCGTTGGATCAGTGGAACCTGGGTAGAGGATGGGAAACTGGAGGGCAGCCCAGGACCCACAGCAACAAAGCAGGAGCAAAGCCACAGAGAGGAGCCCGACCCGAGCAGAACAGCCAGTCCCACCCCAGCCGTGACACCAGAGTCACACACGGGCTTCCGTTACTGCTACTGAAATATTTGGAAGGAAAAAATGGCCTTTTTAACTGGGCATGGTGGCTCACGCCTGTGATCCCAGCACTCGGGAGGCAGAGGCAGGGGATTGATTGCTGTGAGTTCAAGGCTAGTCTGGGCTACATGGTGAGCTCAGAGCCACCCTGAACTACAAAGCAAGACCCTGCCAAAAAAATAAAGGTCTTTTCAAAGGTTTTATAAGGAAATCAAATCTAAGCCATTAAGCTGTGTCGCATAAAAGAAGGCAGTGATTTATTTTAAGGGTCTTATGATATTGATCACATTCAAGTCAGTGACTTAGCTAACCACTCTCAAACCAGGACACACACAGACTGGACACTAGAGGCATCTGAGGGCCTCCAAGGAGGAGGAAGGCAGTGGGGAGCCCTTGAGATGGTCTCAGAGTGAGCGTGTGTGCATCTTAATGTGTGCAGAGCTGTAACAGATGCTGTCCGGCCATTGTGGTACCTGGCATTGCCATTTCTGAGTGGAGAATTTGGAAAATAAGTCTCCCAAGCCATGGGTCAGCACCCGTTGGCTTTTCCCGAGTTGCAGGGCACTGATAGCAGCCTTCATACTGAAACCCAAGTACTGTGGCTATGGAAGAACAAATCATCGGACTGTGGTTTTACAGAGCTCCATTTACAGAGCTTCCACCTGTAATAGGTACGAGAATGCAAAGCACTTTAACTTACAGATATTCGCATTTAATGACTGGACTGAGGACCCATCTTTTTTGTAAGTTCTGTACATCTCTTTTGTAGATATCCATGCTTTTTTTATCCAGTACACCTTGTTTATACATGCTGCAATTCTGCTTCTTGTACTATATAGTACAGTACTATAGTTTTATGTACATTACCGTAGTGCATGTAAGAGTAATACAAATAAAAGCAAAGTCAGCCAGTTGGAGTTTCCTTTAACATTTCTTTGTTCTAAATATTGTACTGTACATATTATACACAATTCCTCCTTTGGCAACCAACTCACTTAACAAACCTAGTCTCAGAAACAGACATCAGTCATTAAATGAGGGGTGTTTGTATATTATTTCATTTTCGTGACAAACCGGTGAGGTCACTAGCATCACTATTTCATTATGAAAAGGAAAGCTCTGTAACTTCTCAACACTTTGGTAGCTACTACATTATCCTGTCTTCATCTGACTTTGTTCACTATAGCAGCCTGAATCTTTCTTGCCTTGACAGGAGCAGCCAGTATTTATAGACCACTAACTTGCGTCAGACACTGTCTAAATTATATATATGTTTATTTAACCTGCATATTTATCCAGGAGCTGGAACTATTATCAGCACTGTAAACAAAGCAAAAATGTGTCTTGGTCATGATCCTATGGTAAGATAGAGGCAGTGCCTGGATCCTGTGGTGAGAACAGGGGAAAGATTCAAACCCAGGGCATCCTGCAAATCCCAACATGACCACTTGCTGCACTTTTATTTCAGTTAAAATAACACCCTGATTCCATGCACTGATCTGCTAATTTCAAGCTACTTTATTTCCAATATTTGTTCTCCTTATGTGGAATTTTCTCACACTTTAGATTCTCCACATTTTTAGAGATTACTCTTCATTTTAGCAAGATTTTTCTTGCTGGACCCCAGGTCAGTGGCTAACACTCTGCACCAAGAAGTAATGAGCCCAACCCCACCACACAAGGCCCCAAACCACCACCAAGGGCCCCACCCTGGGTCTGCTTTAGCCACCATTAGGGGGCACCCTTGTGCTGCCTTTCAGCATCCTGTACTCGCACCAGGAAATGTCAGAAACATTGTAGGTCAAAGTTAAAACAAAATTATTCATTTTACATTTTTTTCTAGTTTTTAAACTAGCATTATTTTGCTATTATTTTAAACTGATATTTTGCAGCTTTCAGGTCAGAGCACCCACCCAAGCCTAAATCCGTTTCTATATTTCATTTTCATGACAACATCCAACATCCTGGCTTTGGGCAGGTGTATTGTAGCTCAGTAAGAATATCACAGTGAGGCTTCCCAGACTAAGTACTTAGTCTGTCTTCATTCGACCACTGAAAAGGTCTTATTTCAGCACCAAAAGCAAACTTCTCTGTTACTAACAAAGCAGAGGCTATAGTTGCTTACATTCTTGAAAGTCTGATTTGTTTGTTCAAATCAATTTTAATGTTTTTTATTTAAAGATTTTCTTTCTCAAGCATAAACACATAGGTGATTGTGTAGCATGGATGTTTAATCCATTGTGCTATGATGAGATAAAAACATGTTTCAAGTTTGCCACACCAGGCAACTGACTGGCATGGTGAACACACTGCCTGCATTAACCTAATGACCCATTTGCAAGCCCTAGCTCAGCACCAACCCACACACCATACCTCAGACTCCTTTGAGCACACTTTTTCTAAAACCAATTGTCTCAAAATAGTAAGAACAGTAAAGAAAGTGTATTTAATCTGTTTCTTAAGTACATTTTAGGAAATAATACATGTCCAGAACTCCCTGCATCCCCCACCTCAGCAAGACAATTCACAACATCTCAGAGAGATCAAAATATTGTTCTTCAGGGTTAACATGTATGTTTAAATCTGGGAGAGCAATTTAACCCAAAGGCATGAAAATTATTGCTTCAAATACTAATAGCAAAAGTCTGTCAGAGTCTACTCTACTCTTAGTGTCAACCCAACCAAAACAATTTACATCTGCAGGGCTTGCTATTGGAAGTCTGAAGTCCAGCTGTAGATGCAGTAAAGGCTAACTGATGGAGCAGAAAGATTCTGAGCTAAACTCAGCCATGGGTTCAAATCCTTGCCACCTTTCAAAAGATATGTGTGTTTTTTCCTCCTCCTTATCCACAGAGCGCACACACTGATAACATCCCCGCACCCTTGAAATGATTGGAAATCAACTGCCTACCAAACTCTGATCTGGGTCACAAGACGGTAACGATAAAAAGACAGATCAGGTGTCTCATGTAGTTACAGTCTAGTGAGGGGAAAGCAAGCAATCTACAAGAAAACAAATTTGTAAAGATCACTGTGCCCGGTAAGCACCATGGAGATTAGAAAGCCAGTGAGT
>PVIC010036348.1:0-18617 GCA_004025085.1 Thryonomys swinderianus
GGAGAACTGTGTTCTTTGGAAAGAACAGGTGCTTTGGAGCCAGATGTGACTTGGCTCAGACCCAAGTTTGGCCACTTCTGTGTTTGAGCCCTTTGTTAAGTCAGTAAACATATACGAATCTTTTCTTCCTGTGAAGTGGTAGTGGTACCTGCTTACCAAAGATAGTGTGGGAGAGTTGACTGAACCTGGAGCCCCTGGCCTGAATGTTGGTTCAGAGTATATGTGATATTGTTTCTTCAGTTACAGAGAAATTTGAACGCTCACTCCTGAAGCACTCATGCCCTGAAAAAACCCACAGAAATGACTGATTCCTACACCCAAATCTTTACAAATATGTTCTCAACCACCTTCAGGCCTATTAACAAACTATGTCTACAAGTCAGATTACTTTGCTGTGCATCCCTAACAGCAGCAAAACTTGATAAAATGCACATGTGAGTTAGAGCTGTTTATGCTATTTCCTGACAGCTAGAAAGAAAAGTCTGAAAATTATCTCTTCTCCCTTTACATTGAATTATCAAGAACTGATCAATTTTTATGTCCCTTTAAAAGGAGAATTTACTAAGGCTGTCTGGAATTCAGCTGATAATTTTTAATTCAGCAATGGGCCTTGAGAGAGTGTTCCTTCTCTGTGTCTTTAGACTCACTTTTTCTAACTGAACTGGAGAAACTAAGGATGGAAAAGTTAGACTGCTTGAGGGCCAGGTCAGTACCTGGTGTGGCTGTACCCTCCTGGGCAAGACACCCAGTGCTGTGCACTTTAGTTTCTTTGTTTCTCCTCAGAGTCACTATTCTGACTTAGTTGACAAAACCCAAGATTTTTTTAAAATGAAGAAATTATGCCATGTGTATGAAGTGGACCCCAAACTGGAGTTCTGCATGAATACAAATAATAAAATGGATATCTTTCTGCCTATAGTTATACATTAGAAAATAATACAGTCATAGAAATGATAAGTCTGGGTGGATAGTTGAAGATATTCTGTATGCCTCAGGACTAAACTAATTGGAACCAGAATATTGATTACATTTTTTTTTAAATTTACTTGCCTTTTACTACTGAGAAAAGAGAAACACAAGGATATTGTTCATTTGGACTATGATACTTGCAACTAAAGAGGTCCTGGTATTTCACTGTGGGCATCCATCTCCAGAGTCCTTGAGTTCCTCGATCATACAAAAGAAATCCTACATTTTATTATTTACTCTTCTTAAAAACAGCAACTGCAGTGCTCGCTTCAGCAGCAATGTACTAAAAACAGCAACCACAGGGCTGGGGATTTAGCTCAGCAGCACAGGGCCTGCCTTGCAAGGCTAAGGTCCTGAGTTAGATCTCCAGTCCTGCCAAAAAAAAAGACAGCACGCACTTACTAATCCTCTAATTTATGTCAACTGGTGTGAATACTGGGGGTAGGGCATGGTGAACCAGACCAGCCTGGTTCTTTTTTTCCATTTCTCAGCATGATGGCAAAAACAAATGATAATATGAAGGCAGAAATCAAGAAATATCATATGGTGATAGCTCTGTCTGTGTCAACTGTTCCTGAAAGATCTCTTGGAAAGGGTCCATTGACACTAAGATGCAGGAGGTGACTTCTCAGCTTAGCTGTTAAATAGGGGCATGGACCCCAGAGATCAAACCCAGCATGTTACATTAGGCAGTGAGAACATTTCAGTCTTTGAACCTTGAAGGCAAATGAAGGGTTCCATGAATGAGTGGAGGTAGGGGGTGTCTTCTCCAGCAGTTGAGGCTTTCAATTCCTCAAAGCACTGCATAATCATGCCTAAAGACTTCTCGCTATGTAAAATTTTTGTCTTTGCTAATCTGAACATTCAGAATGGATTTCTAATATGTTTGGCTCCTTGGTCTGGACCTAGGGAACTGAAGAGAGCATTTTAACAGAAGCAAATGCTTTTGCAAGAAAGTTTCTGTTACAAATAGGGGACCCAATGCTAAGGCCTCAGAAATAGAAGTCACAGGCATTACTTTCCTTAAAATAGTGCTGTATTGGAAGAAAACCAATTCATTGGAATTTAGGTAATACAGAGGCTTTGAACTTTTAAAAGGCTGAAATTTTGTATGTTGCTTTGCAATCTGTTCCCTCAAAAAATAACACAGGGTCTTGGCAAATCATTTCTCCACTCCCAGAATATCTGGGACCAAAATTAAAACACTTAAAGTAATATTCAGCACTTTAGTGCAGTTTCAAAACCAAGTTTCTTATAGATCTCTACTAGGCTCGATTTGATTCAGTTTCCTGAAATATATTGATTGAGCCCATAAAAATAATTTAAATGAGTAGCTATGAGTAGCCAATGACTAGCAAGCTGGATAAATGACAGAATTTCCATGAGTTCACTAAGCTGTATCTGTTAAAGAGAATGAAGGACATCTAAATAAAATGACACGAGAAGATAATTTTTGGTGTAGCACTGAGAGGAAATAAGGCCTAAGAAGACAGGCTGGCATGCATATCCTGCCCAGAGCCAGGTAGTAAATATTTCAGGCCATGCAGGCCATCTGGTACATGTGGCAATTTCTCAGCTCTGCTTCTGTAACCCAGAAGCCACAGACAATATGTATACAAATGAGCACGACTAGGGCCAGGGATTTAACTCAAGTGGTGCTGCACCTACCTTGGAAGCACAAGGGCCCGAGTTCAATCCCTGGTACCACCAAAAAAAAAAAAAAAAAAAATTAACATGACTGTGCCCCAGTGAAACTTTGCAGGAATTTTAACAAAGCAGGCAGCCCAGTCACAGGCTGTATTTTTCAGGACCTTGTTGTAAACTATGGAGAGTGTGACATACTTATCATTAACAAATAATATTTGGAAAGATGTGTACCACATTGTTTAGCTATCATTATATATTATAGATACAACATTGGAATGGTTGTCCAAACATTGGATATGCCATGATAGGCAATGATTACTTTTGTTATCATTAAAAACAATGGAGACACTATCATTTTAAAGGAAAAACAGACTTTGCTCTAATTCTGGGTTGGTTCCATCCAAACACATAACAGTTAAATATATGTTTACAAATTGTTTTATAGTACAGTAATGTCTCAGTTCATGAACACTTCTGTTCACAAACAATTGGGTTCCCACACAAAAGCATTTGACAAATTTTGTTTCCATTCACAAACTCCATATTAAGTGAAGATACAACTGGAGCCATCTTCCCCACACAAACACAAATGTAGCCATCTTCCTTGAAATCCTAAAAAAAATTAAGTTTGTGAACCGAGGTACCACTATATTTTCACTATTGCCCTTAGAACAATTTCTGGGATTTTATTCTTTGGGGATTACAACGAAAAGTACAGAAGTAAACCCGTGTGTGTATGTGTGTGTGTGTGTGTGTGTGTGTGATCACTGAGGAACCCAGGGCCCTGCACAAGCTAAGCAAGTGCTCAGTCACAGAGCTTCATGTTAGTGCCAGTGAATTAAATGTACATAAGAACAGGGTAATCCTCCCAGTGTGGACAAGTTTTCAGTCTTGAAGAGTATCTAAATATAAAGTAAAGGTCTGTTTTTAATTATACTCTGATCTCATTCTCTGGATCATTTTGAAGTAGTTTCTTAGGGAACACAAACCTAAAATGTAACACAATATCAAGATAATGGCTAATCTGTCTTGTCAGTAATAATGATAATATTTCTCTAAAATCTGAATTTTTCTTTGTCAGAAATTGCCCCCATTTGCCGAATATTACCCTGTGATAGAAAATCTATTCTTTCCCCCATTGTGTGGTATTTGTAAACATAATGGAAATAAGAGTGGTTTATTCAAAAGTCTGTTCTGCCTGATAATCTCTTTTGCCTGAAGATAGTGTTGAAGGGGTTGCTAGGTCAGGGGTCTGGTTTAATTCTCTAGGTTCTCATCTAACCTTGTTTCTGTCTTGCAGGTTCAGCTATTGGTCAGATAGAATAGTTTTCTAGGCTCTTGGCTTAGACTGGTCTTAACATCCAGCGAATGGCAATAATTCAGCATTTGGGTTTCCAAATCCTGGTCCAGTTGACAACCAAGACTGTTGAAGTGCAGCCTACATTTTAATAAAAATCTAAGCAGAAACTAAATTCTTAGGTATTTATTGGCCTGCCCTATGTTTCACTTCACATCACCAAGCCAAACGTTCTGCCTACCTAGTGACATTTCTCTTCCAGTGAAGACTCTCTTTAGTGGAGTTCAAGTAGCCATAAAATAGAGCAAAGATATAGCTTCTGATTTACTCTTATCTGAAGGATTGTCTCTAAAGGTTTCAACTGAAATAGGCTTTGTATTTTCAGATAAAAAAAAAAACTGGAGATGGGCAAACAGGTGAAGAGGAGTGAAGACTACCCACTAGTCTCTTCCACATTCTGATATTTTTGACTTGTCGACTTTATAGAAAAATCACTTAAAAATGTTTACAGTCTTAGGAGTGTCTTGAGGATGCATATTATTAAATTATTTTATAGAAATGTTGATAATTTACAGTGTTATCTCTATTCTGAGACTGTATTAATTACATCACCTTGCTAGTGAGGGTTTTATGTCACTTTTAAAATTGTAGTCAATGCATGAATGAAAATAGCATGTGCTTGGTTGTTATTTTGTTCTGAATTTGTTGTAAAGTTTGAAGAATGTGCAACACTGCTCAAATGCTGTTTCAGTTTCATATCATATTCTCAGATTTGGGGGAAAATTATTTCATAGAGGCAGGGAGTAGAAAAAAATCCAAGAGAAAATGCTTTTAAAAACCCCTCATTTTAGAGGGAAAAACTACTTGAAAAAAACTGTTTTTACAACACATTGCACATTGATAATGCAGTGATGCTTCAAATGTTTCAATTGAATTGCTGCATCTCATTCCCCAAGGAAAATCTTCAATTTCTCTGTCTTTATCCTCATTCCAAGTGCCACATATTTATTTTTGTTTCTTTCCCACCTTGGAGATAACACCTTATACAATGCGTAGCATAATTCTCTAGTCATTAATAAATGATCCCAAACACTTTAAAATGCAAAATTCTGTGGAAATAGTATGGGAACATGACAAGAATATCATACAATCAAATGGGGAAAGTGAAGGACTTCTGTGAAGTTTGCTTAATATCAGCAAACAGTGTCTAAGATAAGGCTTTGCTCGGGTCTTCAACTACTTGGGCAGCCTTAACATGGTCTAGGTGGCTTAATCAATGGGAAATATTTTCTCCCACTTCTGAAAGCAGAGAAGTCCAAGGCTGAAGCCCAGCAGGTTTGGTTTATGGTATGAACCCTCTTTCTACCTTCTCTATTTTTTCCTCAGGTTATTGGGTTCTGGGGTGCTGACACTCTGTAGGTTCTTTTCATTCTGAACAGAGTTGGGTAAAATGGACGCAAAAGGGAGTGAAGCTTTACATGGTGAAAGTAGGAGAAGCACGCTCTAGAGAGTGGGGTCAGACTGCTGGGAAGGGGAGCGCACAATACCCAAGAACTTAATGGTGGCAGTTTTCTCTGCCCCCACTCTTCAGGTTGGTGTCAGGCCTAGGCCCTCCTCTGAAAAACCCACTTGAAATCTCCTGAGAAGAGCTAATGATAGTATTTTCCTTTTGTTTTCCATTTATTTTTTTTAATCTATTGCTGCTTTTAAGATATACAATATCAGGCCAGAGAATTAGCTCAGTGGTTCCGCTGCCTCCCTAGCAAGCACACGGTCCCTGGTTCAATCCTGGTAACCACAATACAATGATATGATATTGGGTATGGTGACTCATGCCCACCAGCAGTCAATACCACATACCACAGTGTCAGGTGTGGTGGCTCACGCCTGTAATCCCAGCACTCAGTAGGCAGAGGTAGGGGGATTGCTGAGTTCCAGGCTTGCCTGGGCTACATAGTGAGCTCAGGGCCAGCCTGAACTACAAAACAAGACCCTGTCTCAAAAACAATAAAAATATAAAATAAAATTTTAAAAGATGTGTGTGTGTGTGTGTGTGTGTGTGTGTGTGTGTATCATGGGATTCATCACTGGGATCCTGTCCTACACTGAATCTGTCATTCACATTAGGCCACTCAGTGTGTTTACCACAACACCTTCCACCTCTCGCCACTTGCTTGGATGCAGGTGGAAGGCAAACTGAGTCTCCATTTTATGGCTAATATTCCATTGTATTTTTTAAAAACTCACTTCTTTATCCAGTCACTAGTTGATAGATATTTGAGTTGTTTCCAGCATTTAGCTATTACATACTGTGCTGTTATAAACAAGGCTATGCATATGTGACTGTGGTACCATAGTTTTAATTATTTAGGGAAGATACCTAGCAGAGGAATATCCAGGTTCAGTGGAATCCCTAATCCCAGTTTTTTTGAGGAATCTCCACGCTGATTTCCCACAGTGGTTGCACCAGTCTACACTCCCAGCAACAGTGGAGAAGATAGTATTGTCTGATTGATCCCAAGGGCAGGGCTTTGTCCTGTGCATGTGCCCTGGAACTTCGTGGTTGATAAAGAAGTCGTGGCCACCTGTCCAACCATCTTTCCTTTCCACATGGTGGCAAGAAGGAACTCTCGTACCTCTTCCTCTTCTTAAAAGGGTACCAGAAAACACTAGAGCTTTAGCATTTGAATTTGGCCATAGACAGGCACAATTCAGTCCATAGGAGACTGTGTGTAGGAATCAAACAATATAGAGCTCATTAGTCAACATCATGAGGCACTTTCTTGCCCTAAAGTTTTGTCAAAGTTGAACATGTGTACTTTAGACATCCAAATCAAACATTACACCAGTGGAGAGAACAAGGTTTGGGGCAGTGCAAAGTGCTGGCCAGCTTACACAGAGGCACAGTAGATGTACAACTAGGACCACCTGCAGGACACCATCCTGCTGCTGGACCACGATGTCTTGGAGTGAATATAAATCCGTCATTTCATTGAAGAACTTCACAAATGTCAGAGTTTCAGGTGAAAGGTTTTCAGTCACCCCCTTCTAAGTCATGCATTTATGCCCTTCCTTCCCAGAAAAGCGATGATAGAAGATGATGATCTGTTTATTACATATTTGTGAGATGATACAGACCTTGTTCTACACAGGACTAGATGTAGGATATCTAAAACACAAGAAAGCAAAATTCAACATTTGCTGCAATCCCTAGCATAAGAGCTTCTCTACTTGAAGGTAGTTTTTACTAAGGTAGGTTTCTTTCAAGTAAACTTCATCTTTCAGCTTCCCCTGGAACTCTGTGGCCTGTGGCTAGACTAGAGTGTAGCAGAGGCCTTTATTTTCCCACTCAAAGTGAAACCCAGCATTGGATTTTCTTTTCTCATATAAGCTGATTTTATTGTTCTGTTCCCATTGTGACTCTGAAGATATATAGCACTTGGATGCTTCAGTGTGGAAGTCAGCTTTACTAACTTATTTTGTTACCTTATTGTATCCAGTAAAGAGGGATGTCTCAGTGCAATCTCAAGGATGATTTACCACCACTCTCAGAGGGCAGGTGCATTCATTCATTATCTGGCTGCCAAGAATTTATGTGTTCATCTGAGCATTTAACCATGTGGGTTCATTTTTTCACTTGTGGAATTAGCTAAAACAGCAGTAAGAATCTCAAAACAGTAGGAGATGTATTTATCTTAGCCAGAAGAATGAATAGGCCAATAGCAATACTGTCATCACAAATTATGTGTTTTCTGTGATTTCTCAAAATTCTACCATTGGCTCTATGGCCTGAGATCATCACTTGTCCCTCAAAGAATAGCCAAGAAAGGAAGTTGGGAACTAGTGAGATAACATGTAGAACTTTCTTTAGTCTCTGACACCAGTATCTCAATCACTTTTGGTTTTAGTATCAAATTTATAGATCCTGCCAAACAGAAATGCTGCTGCTCAGAATGACCCCTGGCTACTTTTCATGGGCCAAAGGCTGATACAGATGTCCCTGTAGTTTCTGGTGAGCAATAAAGAGTAAGTTGATAGTGGGTTTGCAACTGCCTTGTCCTGGAGAAGCCGGAAAAAGTAGGAAAGGCAGGCTGCCATTTGCAATAGTCATTGGTTTCTCAAGTGGGTAAGAGAGTTCAGAGAACTGTGTTAATCCATGTCCTTGATCTTTTCTGAAACTTGTTATGTTGTTTCTGGTCTAAGACATAGGACCATTTCCATAGTCACACAGCAGAATGAGGATTCCATTTTCATAAAGTGAGTGTGTCAGTATAAGTACACACTAAACATTGATAATAAGTATGTACGCTAATCAAGGGGGCTTTATTTCTTCGTTCTTGGCCATGAGAACTCCATAATAGTAGTGAGAAGAAACTAGAAAGTTTCTTATATGTTAGTTCTGCTCCATCTTCAACCATGTGCTCCCCTCCTATAATTTTGATTACTACCCTCTCTCCCCAGCATATCCCGTTTAGCTTTTTCAACATCTTCCCATAGTAATCTTGCAAAAAGTACATACTCGGATTTTGTCTTTAAACTTACCATTTTTTTCCTGCTGTACTAGAGTCTGAACTCAGAGCCTTTCCACCTAGCTTTATCTCTAGATTATTATTTTTTTTTCCAGACAGTCTTACTAAGTAGCTAAGTTGCCCAGGCTGGTCTTAAACTTGTAATTCTCTAGCCTCAGTCAGAGTCCTGAAATTATAGGTGTGCCCCGCTGTGCCTAGCTGAGATTTACCAGTGTTTTATTTCTTCACAAAACTTGCTTTTTCCTTAAGTTAATAAGTTCAGAACACCAGTAAACCCAACTTTATGCTTTGCATGGAATCAAATTACAAATTTCAGTGAGTTCCTATCATGATATTTTACATGTGAAAATGTATATTAGGTTCTAGATGCAGAAGAAGCTATTTCAAAGGGAAAGTACATAAGAAATATGTGAAGCATGAGGGAAATAGCAAATGAAATCTGTTCTTGAGGACTGCTTTGCTAAGCCACTGCCATTAGTCTGTTCAGATATTGAATAGACTCTCCATAATGTACCAAGTGTCTTCTTACTAGTTTTTTGTGACTTTCATAGGACTATGAATTTCTTTGCCTTATATTGCTATACAGTTTGCATAAAAATCTATCTCAACTGGCCGGGCGTGGTGGCTCACACCTGTAATCCCAGCACTCAGGAGGCAGAGGCAGGAGGACTGCTGAGTTCCAGGCTTGCCTGGGCTACATAGTGAGCTCAGGTTCAGCCTCAACTACAAAGCGAGACCCTATCTCAAAAAAAAAAAAAAATCTATCTCAACTGATGCCAGTCTCTAATTTCCATTTTTGCTTTACAAATAAACTTCTTCTTTTTCTCTGTATAGTAGGGCAAACACTTGTGGAAGTTTATGCCATGTAAGACATTAATGTGTTATTTCTAGTACAGCTTTTTGAAAAGTTTCTTTACTATATAATTGCTGAGACAGCTTCAAACTATAGTTACCATCTATCAGCAATGAAAGCTGCTCCTACCGAAAGGATTATCTTACTCCTCAGAGGTGAGGACAAGCTACAGAGCCATTTTGGATGCTGTGATTCTGGAATACTCTATCTGTTGGTGATCCATGTGCCCAACTGGTTGTGATTCAGTAGTTAACTGACATTTATGGCCTTTGGGATCTAGACTGGAACTTTCAATACAACTCAATCAGGTTTCTATAAACAACCATCTGGTGCATTTAAATTTCCTTATGACTTTCTTTCAAACCTGTTATTTTCCCTAAATCAAATGCTTAGTTTGGCAGAGCTTAAAAATAAAACAAAATAAAAACAGCAAATGGTCTCCATAGGATACTTTATAGAAAACTGTTATGAAGAGGGTTTAGAATAGAAAAGGCCTCATTTCTCTCATGCCCTATAAAGTCTTATTAATATGGAGTGTAATAACCCAGTCTGGATTGCACAGCATATTTGGGGATTTTCCAGCACCACAGTTCAATTAAAGCACCTTAATAATCAGGTTGGGTGGTACAGGGAAAACCCCCTTCAGCAGCACTGAACCAGCATGGATTTGTACCCTGCTTGGGAATCTACAGACTCTGCCTTTGTAAAATTGCGCACCTCATATCAGCATTGTTTTCTTCTCTGTAAATTAAGCACATTATAGTTAGTTTTCTAAACTTCTTCATTCATACACAGATATTTATTGAGCCACCTATTATGTGCCTTGCACTGCAGAGATCATTGGGAAGTCAGGTAAAAAAGAAACAAAAACTTCACCATGTCTTTGCCTTCAGGAAGCTTATGTTCCAACAAGGCTCAGCATCACTTAATAGTGTTACTTTATTGTAAAGGTGTGCCCAGTGAAATTTAAATTAAATTAACTCAAATTTTCTATTATGCATCCATTGAATACTTCAGCATCTCTCTTGGTATCATAAGAAATTATTGGAGGGCAGATACTTAAACTTCACACTTTTCACTGCTGGCTCTGAATTTTTGTTGGACCTGTGTTAGTTTGGTTTATGGATATTCTCAACCTGCATGAGCCCATTTTGTGTACTGTACCTACTTCCAGTCATTAGTCTGGCAGAAATTTACTAGCAGAAGAAGGCTATGGGCTGATCCATGGTTGCTTGCCACTTTGGAACCATCAATGCAGCTTACATCTCAAACTATTTAAAATTCAGCACCTATCTTTTCATGTAAGAAGTACGTGAGCTGTAGCCCCACTGGAATTTTGTGCAGGCTTTGTTATTCTTCATGGTCTGCTCCCCACCTATCTCTCAGTCCTGTATCTCAGTGCAAGTGCTTGAGACTTGAGTTGCCAAACTGACATTGCTTGATTGAGTACCATACAGATTATGTGGCCCTAATCCCACGTTCAGAGTCCTCCAATGTATCCAACTTGAATTAAGGTACCATGCCACAAAGAGAGAATTCCAGAACATGAAACTTTGCTTTGTACCCAAAATTATTTGAATAGCATAGAAAACCACCTTCAGGCTATGTGTATAAGTTATGTAGGAGACTTAAGTTAATTTTCAACTTGATTACCACCCCTAAGATGTCTTTTTTTTAACATGTGAACATTCCAAATCTTGAAGAAAAAAAATCAAAACCTGATAGTCTCTGGTCTCTAGCATTGTAGTTCAGGGTCACTCACCTCTGTCACACATACTTCCATCTCATTTAGAAGAACTCTGGTACGTGTAATTCAAGTGACTTTTTTCTTTCCTTCTCCCTTGTGTTGCTACTGGTGTTTGGATTTCCAAGACAATGAGGGCTATTTTTTTTTTGTTTTCTATTTTCAATCACTGATAGCATTCTTCACAATAGACAATGAGTTTGACACACAGATCAGGAGGGCTGTTCTGGGACAAAGGAAATCCAGCCACGAACTGCAGTCTCATTGCATTGTTCTAGGGCTTATGTAGCACACTGGTAAATGGAGTCAGAGTCTAAAGGGCTTAAGGGTAGGGACAGCCCCAGATGGGTTAGATCTCCACCACTATCATATCTGAGTTGCTAAAGTGGCCCTTAAGTAAATGAGAGCTGTTAGTAGCACTTGGAGCTCTTACTTGAGCCCTGAAGAGAAGCAGTTCAGAATCAAGATGCCACTTACCCAGGCTGGGAAATTCCTTTGCTTGCTCCTTTGTGCCTTTGGAAAGATGTCTGATTAGGGTCTGGTTTAAGGATCAGTGCTAATCCCAGTCAGCAACCCTTTCCCAAGCACAGCACTTGGGATAAATGTGAAATGACAGCCTCTGGCCTCAGAGATCACAGAGATAAGTACAGCATTGCATTATCCTGGTCTGGAAGTCCACAGTGTGCTTTTGGAAATATACACCTTCTACCCACCCGCTCAGAGTGTTTTATCAGCACTTTACTAACATGGTTTCCAGTGAAGGTCAGAAAGTTAAATTTATCACCCAGTAGCCAGGGTTGATAGTTCATATCTTGATCTTATCACTGGGCTTCTTTTTCCCATTCCAATTGCTTTTTGAGGGCCTCGAACTGCTCACTTGGGGGAAATTTTTGCCATGAGCAAGAGCCTAAGTAAAAATAAAAATCAAGTTATATAAAGTAGAAACAAAATGTTCAAAACAATATCACAGTTAGATCCCCCAGTGTGGTTTCTGACCCCTGCATTCCAGTCAGGTTGATGTGACCCATTAACAAAGTCACAAATTGTTTTCCTTCTGACTTCGGGTCCCCACTCTCAGATATCACAGAAAGTCTGTTTTACAACAGGTATCAGTTGAAGTAATCCTCTCTGGCTTTTTCCATCTTCTGTTCAGATGTAATTGATGGCTCAGACACTGCAGCAGCTTTCTAAAGAATCTTTGCTTGAAATCCTAAGAGGTTTGCTACAAAACGTCTTGCACCTAAATCCTTGGTATTCATCAGCAAGATAACCTAATACTCAAATCCTCCAATTCACAAACACTGCAGTAAATATTTTTTTTCAGTTTGTTCATCAATAATACAGTCCTTCATGAGTAGTATTGATGACATTTGGAGCCAGGTTAAATTTCATGGTTCATTGTACCCCGTGCACTGTAGCAGGTTTAGCAACAGTACTGGCCTAATTTCCAGAGGCTGCTAATATACCACTCTGCCCATTTGACATTACCAAAAATGTCTTCAAACATTGCCAGGGCCCCCAGGGGTCAAAGCCTCTTGGTATTCCAGTTAAGCACCACCTAGGTAAAATAAGGCTAATGTTTCCTTCATAGGTAGCTTTAGGTACATGGGAGAATGTTGGTACTTGTGTGAAAAGGGAATAGCAAGAGACCTGCAAACCATGGATACTGTAATATGTGCAGTGTCTCCACACAAAGTGATAGATTTACTGAGACACAAAACTCACAGTGTGAGTTCAGTCTCAGTGAAAACCCATGAGGCTCCACTTTGCATGGGTTGTTTGGAACTGCGGACACAGGAAATATTAAATTGTCAAAGGGCCCAAGTCTCTTGGAGTGCCCGACAAGTGTCACATGCTGGATGTGAAGGTTCGCCTGGCTCTTTCCTTGTTTCTTTTGTTAAAGATGGGAATTTGGGTTGTGAACACATTGCATGACACACAGCGTATGCAGTTACAAAGAAGAAGGGAAGTCAGAGTCACAAACAGAGCCAAGACCCAGTCATCTCACAGATGCTCAGGCTAAGCCTCCACATCCCCGTATCAAGGTTGGACTCTGTTCTAGGCTCGGTTGTCGGCACTCTCTCAAGTCCATTAGCTGTAATCTTCAGAAGCTACTTAATATCCCTCTTCATAAGATTTGGATTTTAACAGTGCATGCCTCATGCCATTGTAGTGAGAATCAAAGAAACAGGTGATAATCATGTACCTGTGCATCATATAGTGAATTAAAGTTAGCTTAATTCTATCACCATTGTGAGAGGATGTTAAGCAGATTTCTTTTGGTTCTCAGGTGCAGAAGATTGAGTTAATCATACTTTTACATTCCTGGCACAAGGATCTCCTTTCATTTCAGGGGTAATATACATGGTTTCGTTCATATCCCCTATTTATACCACCCTCTGCCACCACAGAAAATCTCATAACATTATTGAGACTATTTCTGTTGATCTGTTATACAAAGTACATTGCATTCTCTGTGCACAGCCCTAATTCATATAGGTCATACTGGGCATCAAGTTGGCTTTTCTTTCCACCCCACCTGTTGCTGCACATCCAAGCACTCCTCTGTAGTGCAGTCATGCTTGCCAAGGTACATAAGCCCATCTTACCTTTGCACTGTTCAAAAGCAAAAAAAAACCCACCAGATGGCTTCTAATATTCCACAGGTTGACCAGTCATGATTATACTCATCCATAAGCTCTTCAGAAATGCATGAGGTTGTATTTGGAATACATGTCTTTCAGAAAGAAGCTGAACATCCCAGAGTTTTAATCTTCCCACATTAAGATCACTCTTGCCTGTGATTTCCTTTACAGTAGTAAGGTTAGCATAACAACACCATGACAATGATAAATATATGCATTTACTGCATATTTATTTTTATATGGCACACACTAGGTGAAGTATTTTATATCTCTAACACCCTCCAGTTTGGAAATTTTCTAGGAATATTTATTAAGTTCAGGGTATAGTCTTACACCCTAGATTTTCTTTTTCTCAGCAAAAGCATACCAAGTACAACCAGCAGAGAAATAAGTACATGGGGTGAAGCCCACAGAAAACCAGATCTGACTGCACAGAATTTCTCTGTGGAGTCTCACAGACAGCCCTCAACATCTTGTGAAAACAGGTTATGACATGTGTGACATGCTGCCAACCAGGGAAACTCCTTTAAGGGCCTCATCAGAAACCTTCTGTACCTGGAATGGATTAGTTTATCCGAAAACTTGTATTCAGCATAAACCACAGTGTTTGAACAAACAGTGGCCAAGTAAATGGCCATTTTGGGGAATAACGGTGGAATAGTCCCAAACTGCATGGTCTCAGATTTCAGCCACAGGCCTTCTTATGAGCAGAGTATTCAAAGGATTACAGTTGGAGCCCTATGTTACAATTTTTCAGCAAATTTTAATTTCATTTTCTGTCAATCCATACAAAAGCGGATAGTGATAGTCTCACTGAAAAATGAGGAAACCGAGACATTGAGACTTGAGTAACTTGCCCTAGATCACAGAACTCAGAAAAAAATGAAACCAGACTTAGCCCAGCTTCCTAGAAAGCAGCCTCTTTTTAAAACTGACTTCAAAAATAGACACCCTCTCTGCTCTGAACTCAGGCTCATCCTCACTAATTAGACATCCAAGATTGGATAATCTTTCTTGGCTGAAAATAGCTTGACTTGTCATTTCATTATTTTCAAAGAATTTCTGGGGAAAACCTCAGATTATCAAATTGATGTAAAGGCAGGTTATAGGCATTGCTGTGGTTCTGAGCAAGGGACATTTTTCCTTGCACTGATTAGAAGACAGGTCTTTTATATCAGGTGAAAGATTTATACGAGCTGAAGAGAAGCCAGAATGTGAGACGATAGGTATTGCGAACCATATAGACTGAAGTTATAGCCACTGTAAAATCAGGTGAATAGCGTCTCCTTTCTGGCTGAGAGAGAAGAAGCTGTCTCTGTGCTGAGCACTCTTTGTGCCTGCCTTCCATCATAGCTGCAGACGTGGTGCTTCCGGTGCTATACTGGCCAAATGTCATCTGTCTAGTCAGGGAGGGAGAAGGGATTTGAACTTGGAAGGTAACAAAGCTGTCGGTTATCCATGTGCTTTACCGCCATCTGCAGACACTGCTGATGGCTTCCCAGATTGAATGGGTTAAGGAAACAGGTCACCATGAGCCGAGCAGGGGACCGAAGGCTGCCCCTCCCTGAAACCCCTCATTTGGTACACTTTTGCCAGTCCTTGTCTCTGCACCTCGGTCTTCTTGTTTCTAAAATGAGGATACCGATTCCTGTGCTGGCAAGGGAACAGTCTCAGTGTGGATGTCAGATAGGATGTTCACATCAGTTATTATTTGTTTAGGGGCATGCATTTGAAGGCAAAATGGTCTTGCCTAAGAACATAGAGTCAAGTTTCCAGGAGCTGGTTCATGATCATGTGGTGCTTGCTGAAAACCTCAGTGTCAACAGAAGTCAAATTCTTTCTGTGCCTCCTTGTTTCACACTCCCTGTCCTTTATTGAACCCCTTTTTCAAAAGTGTCCCCTTCGTGGTTACAAGATGACTAGAGCTCTCTCTGAATTTCAGATGCCTAAGGAACGAAGAGAGATTGGCTACTTACAAAGCAAAAATTTTCTTGAGCTCACAGTTTTAGAGGCTAAAACTCTGAACAGCACAGTGCTTTTGCAGGAAAGAGCCCCATGGACACATCATCTTATAACTGAGAGCATCACTGTGGCAGCAGTATGAGAAAAGGAGATATCACATGGTAACGGAAGCCCTAGTGAAGAGGAGACAGTATCCCACTAGTCTCTGCTTTAAAGTCCTTGACTGCTCTATGTTACCACATTGGGTACCAAGGCTCCAGCCTGTGAGCCTTGGGTACATCTCCATGCCCTGTGTAGACAAACAGTAGCATTGCCGTTCACATAATCTAGCCTGACAGCTTATGATTGGTCTCAGTGGGGTAACATGCCCAGCTACAACAAATCCCTGCTACCGGGAACTGGCAAATGTTCACTGGCTAGGCCCAGGCACCAGGGCACTTTGCAGCTAAGGATGGGACCGGTACCATTAGAACCCCTCGGAAAAGCATTGTGAAAGGTCTGCGTCAGTCTGGGGCTAATAACAAAAGTCAGGTAATGGTGCACGTAAGGAAGATTCAGTGGCATCTTTGTAGTGCTGTGTATATATTGCCTTATTAAATAACAAAGATCTGAAAAGGCCAGTGTGTTCCATAATCTTGCAGGAATGGAACAAGTGCAAAAGAATGCACTTTTCCCAAAGTAGACTCACACAGGGTGGGCAAGACAGAGCCTCCCAGGTGCACACTGTATTATCCTTGTGGAGGGGAGGGGCACAGACGGGAGGGGCTTTTCCCTCTCCTGCATCATGTGGTGCTTTACTTTTCAGCCATTGTCCTCTTGGCCCACTTAGGAAAGGGTAACGATAGGCGGTAATTACTAAGATAGTATTTAATTAGTTTTGGTTTCCAATCAAGGTATTTGCTGCAGACTTGGCCAGCAATACTGATGGATGTTAATGAATGAATGCGTGTGATTAAAACATCTGTCACTGTCAGGCAGGGTCGATTTCTGAGTGAAGATTGGCTCATGCTGAGAAGCAAGATGATGGCCACAGAGAGCCCTATGAGCTAAACTTAGTGTTTTGGTAATCATCAGGCTGACAGTGATTGGTCACAAACATGCACCGATGAGCAGTAATGAAGTTGCTACCAGAGCAGTTCAGCATAGGTTTTACAGGCTAATTAGCTAGACAAAAATGTTAATTTAATCAAAGACACACGTATTCATTAAAGGTGTATAGGAGAGCTGGAGGAGAAAATTGGCTCAGCCACTGAGGAGGTGAAATTATCAGTGCCAAGCAAGGCAGCTTCACAAAGTCATTCCCCAGTTTACAGTGTCTCTCTGGAAGCAATCGAGTTACACCTAAACATGTCATGTGTTCTCCCTTTTTCTTTTTCCAGAACTGATTATTGTCAAATGGGGAGGAAGAACATCTGTGGAGCAGTATAGAGTAAAAGCAAATGCTTCCTCATCCTCAGAAAGTTCATTAATTCCTCTGGAAGTGTTCTTTGACTTGGATTCATGGATGTTAGAATAGGAGCAGTTCTTACAGGTCATATAATTCATGCATTCTATTTATTAGAAGAAAATTACCTACAGTGGGGCTCTAGCATTTGCTTAAGGCCACACAACTTAGCACATTCTAATTTGCACCTGGGAAAAAAAACAAAGATAAAAGCAGCTCCTTGCATTGTCAATGGAGTGGAACTCGTGAGCTGACCACCGCAGGGGCATCTCACCTTTTGTCACTATGCTGAGGATATCCTTGGTCATTTTATATGGAGACATTATCCCAAAAGATGACAAGCCAGCAGTGCTTGTAACTGGGAGGAAAATGAAAAATCTGTACAATGGAAAAATACAAGTAGACTGTTTATTTCTTGGCATGAGATCATGCAGATGAGAGTGTTGAAGTATGAGGTCCTTTCATAGATCAGTTGCCGTGGTCTCTGGAAGATGTATAAACTTTGATTTTTTAAAAACATTACTTCATTAATTGATGCCTAAATTGCATATTTATGGAGTAGGATGAAATAATTTGATACTTGTAAACACGTCTAATAGTCAAATAAGGGTAATTACTGTTTCCAGTAAAATAGCAAGGTTTTATCTAAATGTCAGGGTGCTGATGATTTCAGATTTTAAAAATCAATGAAGTCCAGAGTGGGAGATTTAGTTCAGTGGTTCCAGCACCTGCCTAGCAATTGCAGGGTCCCTGGTTCAATCTGATAACCACATACAACAACATTAGGCATGGTGACTCACACCCACCAGCAATCAGTACCATATACCACCATGCTGGGCCTGGTGGCTCATGCCTGTCATCCCAGCACTTGGGAGGCAGTGGCAGGAGGATTGCTGAGTTTGAGGCTTGCAAGGCTGCATAGTGAGCTCAGGGCTAGCCTGAACTACAAAGTGTGACCTATCTCAAAAAAAAAGAAAAAAAATCAATGAAGTCTGGCCTCGTGGACCTGGAACATCTTGTGTGGTTTTGCCTGTCATTGAGTTCAAGCCCATGGTGTCCATGGTGTCCAGTGTTTCCTGATTCATTACATCTTGGAGTACACCAAATACCAAGTATTTCCTTCTGAAAAATCTTTGAAAGAAATATGCAAGTTATCCTAAATAGTAATATCCATGGAACACCAGGTTTGATTCAATAGTTTCTTTGTAATATTTTATTTTAAGGTAAATTTTAAAATGGTGTTTTACCATTTTAACTGCCATCTTCGCACCATGAAAATCATTTCATATGTAATCAGTAACATATGCTGCATGGTTTGAGGAACAACTTCCTGTTTATTTTGGTTGAACTCTGTCATCCTCCCATTATACCCCAAGGAGGTAATTTCATTCATTTTGAAACATTTTTATGGCCCCTTTTAAATGAAACTAAAGATGACATCTCAGAGTCTTCTTAATTCCTCTGAAGTATTATCTGTGGCAGAGCAAGGCTGATAATTCTCCATCTGAACATCATGCCTACAGCGAT
>PVIC010036349.1:0-18635 GCA_004025085.1 Thryonomys swinderianus
CTTTCCTTTCCTTCCCACCCTCCCCACCCTCCACGGAGAACTGGGAAATGTCTCTATCGCATGGGCAGGACCCCTTTTCGTGTCTTGAGTTGTGTTTTCTGGTGAGTTTTTGGTTCAGCTTGGGGCAGCTCGGGTGCCGAGGCCTCCACAGGATGGAAATATGTACAAAACTCCGTCCCCAGGGAACGAAGACTGGAACACAATGGGGATTTGTCAACAATATGAAAAGAGACTTTCTATATATAAATTACACTGGCATGTGTTTCTAGGTTTAATGTCCATAAGGTTCCAATTTAGACTACAAAGGGAAAAAAAAATCACACTCAACAATCTCATATTGTAAATTTGATATGAATTTAGTGGATCTTATTCAACAAAACCATTCACCCTCTAGGGAAAAAGAAAAACCTAGCAGATAACTTGACTAAACCAAAAATATTCTTAAGGGAAATTGTTAATATATTTTCAAGAAAAAATAGTGAGGAAAAAACATGTATGCGTTCTCCCATAATATACATCGAAAACTCATGCTAACTTACAGTGAGTCAGACATTTAATAGCACACTTCTAATTAGGTGCTGTAGGGAAACCACCCTCCATCATCCGCGCATAGCATATTCTTTGCTTTTGAAGTTTAAAAAGGCAGGACATAAAATAATAACTGGCATCTATATTTCTTTGAATTACTTATTTTAAAATGTTTAAATACCTCTGAAGATCTGGAGACTGACACGACGCTCAGCACACAGACCCCCTTCCGTCTCATCTGGCATCTGAAGGGGCGCTTGGGCCCGGGGCCTGCTTCCCTCCTGCACGCTGAGCTGCTGCAGTGCGGGGCCGCGGCAGCCCTGTCCTGAAGGCTCTACCCGCTGGTAAAGAGCCCTGCAAGGGCAGGGCCTGCCGGCAGAAGTCACAGCCCTGCGACGCCTCCCCGAGGGGCCGCGGGACCTTAGGGCCTTGTTTCTCGTCCTCTCCTGGCTCCCCGGTGATGTCCTTCCCCCTCACACGCCCCGCCACAGTGTGCTGACTCTCCACAGCCCCAACGGCAACGGGCCAACTGACCGAGGACCGGAACTTCCAAAACTGGGTGAAAGTCAACCTTTACTCCTTTTAAATTGATTATCTCTGGTATCGTAGGAAAGAGGGGCAGACAGGCAGGCGGGGAATAAAAGAACAAAGGCCTCCGAAAGCTTTCTGGTGCAGCCTGACCACAGAGTTCGACCCTGGCCGCAGGGACCCCCAAGAGGCGGAGCGAGGACGGACGAGCAGCGTGGCTCTGGCCCGTGCCCAGGTTGGGGTGAGTCGCCCTCCCACGGTGCGCAGCACAGGAGACAAAAGGGGGAAATTCAGTGTGTGAGCGGCACACCACACATAATTCTCGATGCTGCTGGGCTTAAATGTATGTGTATCCCTTTACTTAACTGCTAACTCAGCCTTTCTGTAAGGCCTCATAACTTTTATTTTTAATTGAGTTTATTGGTACATTTTACATATACATGCAACATTAAAAATTTGTACCTGTACGTGACACACCTTGGTTCTCATTTTTCCCATTCCCCTGCTCTCCCCATCACCTCCCACCCCCATGGACACAAGCTTTGATTCCATTTTTTGTTTTACCATCGAATTTTTCTTTGCTCCCTTTATTTTGCCTGCTCCCCCTTTCCCTTTTCCCTTGGAACATTTTCCCTTGGAACATATATCTGTCATATATTCTGGACCTCATTTACACCTTCATTTTCTCATACTAGAGAAACAGTACGGTATTTACACATCTGTCTTATTTATTTCACTTATGAGTATGTCCTTAAGGTACATCATTTGAGTATAAATTACTTAAATTTATCACTCTTTATGGCTAAGTAACACTCCATTCTACTTTTAAAAAACACACATACATCTGTTTTTTTCCAATCTCCTATTGATGGGCATTTGGGCTGTTTCCAAGATTTAGCAATTAAAAACTGAGCTGCTATAAACATGGGCACACATATGTCACAGTGGTATAATTCTTTTAACTCTTTCACGTACATAGCCAGCAGGAAATAGGGTCAAATGGGATTTCTAACCCTAGCTTTTTGAGGAATCTCCACACTGAGCTCCACAGCGGTTGTACCAGTCTACATTCTCACCAACAGTGGAGAAGGTTCCTTTCTCCCTGCAGCTCCACCAGCATTCGTTGTTGGTTGATTTCATAGTAGCAACCATCCTTTCTGGAGTGAGACGGAATCTTAGTATTGTTTTCATCTGCGTTTCTCAAATACCAAGAGTGTTGAATATTGTTTCATATGTTTCTTAGCTGCCTTTACTTCTTCATCTGAAAAATGTCTGTGCATTTCAGATGCTCATTTTTGGACTGGGTCTTTAAATTTGGAGAGCTGGGGTTTTTTTGAAATTCTTTATATATTCCAGATAGTAGTCCTCTGTCTAAGGAACACCTGGTAAACTTTTTCCCCAACTTATAGGTTTTCTTTTCCCTCTATTGGTAGTTTCGCTTGCTGTGCAGAAGCTTTTTAATTAGAGGAGATTCCAATTGTTGATTCTTTCTGCTAGTTCCCAGGATACAGAGGTTTTGTTCATAAGGTTTTTCCCTATGCCAATGTTTCCAAGAGTTCTACCTATCCTATCTTCCAGCAGGTTTAGTGTTTCTGTTTTAATATTTAGGTCTCTAATCCATTTTTATTTTAGTTTGCTGCATGGTGAAAGATGTGGATCTAGCTTTAATTTTTGCCAGGTTAAAGCCCAGTTTTTCCAGCACAATTTGTTAAAGAGGCTGTCTTTCCTCCATTGAGGATGTTTGGCTGCTTTGTCAAACATGAGGTGGCTTAGTATGTCTGCTGTTGTTTCCGTGTCTTTTAGTCTGTTCCACTGATCCATGAGTCTGTTTCAAAACTCCCAAATTCATTCCTCAAAGCAACTATTACATTGATTCCAAAAGCAGAGAAGGACCTAACCAAAAGAGAGAGCTATAGGCCAATCTCTCTAATGAAGATAGATGCAAAAACCCTCAATCAGATACTGGCAAACAGAATATAGGGATCATCAAGAAGATCATACACCCTGACCAAGATGGATTCATCCCAGGGATGCAAGGATGATTCAACATACATAAATCAATAAATGTAATGCACAATATTAGCAGAGTCAAGGAGAGAAACATATGATAATCTCAATAGATGCAGAAAAAGCATTTGATAAAATCCAACACCCATTCATGATTAAAACACTACAGAAAATTTAAATTGATTGTCTTTATCTCAACATCATAAAAGCTATTTATGAAAGACTGATAGCCAGCATCATGCTAAATAGTCAAAAACTAAAACCTGGGCAGGAGATTTAGCTGACTGGGGAGCTGGGTGGGGCCCAGGCCTAAGTCACAGAGCAGTGGTCATCCTGCCCTTCCAGAGAGCTTCAGAAAAGTGTTCCCTTACTTTGGGAACTTTTCCACTGAGCACAGAAGCCCAGGACTGTGGCCCATCCACCCAGCACAGGGAAAGATCTGTTTCCCAAGACTGAATGCATTTGTTTAAGTGCATCCTGTTCCTTTTTTCTTTTTTCTTTAATTTAAAATTTTAGCTCAGAGTTTAGCTTGAGGGATGGATTGATGGAATTTTACCAGAATATAGTGGAATCAAGTTCGTGAATTGAGGTACTGGGAAGTAGCAGTATCAGCAAAGAATCATATTGCTTTGGATTTCTGTTAAGTAAAAAAAAGAAAAAGAGAAAAAAAACTTCCGGCTGATTTTTTAGCAAGAAGCCAGCCCACATGACAAATCCATCAACATGAAATGCATGGTCTGGTGTTTCTAGAAATTTAATTCTCAGGTTTCGAAAAACCTGAGGAAAACAAGAATCTTCTTGTTAAAGTAGAAAAAATTAGCAGAGAGGCAACAACCCACTTGTAAGAAAAGCTATGTTTGCAAAATTGAAAGGACATTCTGGAACAGAAAGACCGTAAAACAGCCATTTAAAACAGCTAAATGGAGACCACTCCCACGGAGAAAAGGAAGAGGCGCCTCTGCATAGTCCACTGCGAGGACGCGGAGGGGCAGCCGAGGGGCTGAGTCCCGCGTGGTTTACCCTTCATTTCATCTGGCTCAAAAGGCCGAAGAGACTGGGGCCTTCAGATGGAATCCGGGCCCGAGGCTGCGCTCAGACGCCAAGATAAACATCGGAAACCGAACAGCTGGGAGAAGAGGAGCACAGAGAGCAAAGGAGGCGCAGGCAGGTCCTCAGCCACTAGCAGGGCACCCCCAGTCCCAGGGAGTCTCGCTCCCCGCAAGGGGAGGAGGCCGAAGGCCAAGCGACACCTCAACTGAGGCTTTTGGGACTTTTTAAGGGCCCCCTAATGAGGGTAGATTTCTATCCTTGTTTTAAGATAGTATTTGAAAATATCGTAGAGCTTCAGAAGTCATGGAAAGCTGTTTTTGATGGCACATTGTTAAGTCCCTTAAACAATTAACCAAGAACACGTCAATCAACACGGCTCTGGAAAAAGATGCCGAAAGAACCGGTACCCGCAGGAAGAGGCACGGCTGCGCACAGCCCACGAAGCACAGATCCACCCTTCTGCTGTGTGCGAATCCCAAGCTAGTCCTGCATCCCATTCCCGGAGTCCTCAGCCTACGAGAGCAGAATGAAAACAAGGCCAGACCACCTGTCATGTGGAGGCCAGTGTGAAAGCCTGGGTCACACCACCGTGGATCCCGGAACGGCTGCCTGGGGCACTCACACCCGCCATTGTACCTTCCTGGCAACCAGCTGCCTGAAAAGTACCCTGTTCTAATGCACAGCGCCCTGGCACAGCCTCCAGCCTTGGCGGATGATGTGGACACTGAGTGTGACTTCATAAAAATCAAGTTTCTCCCCACCAACGTGACATTTCTTCTGCACCCCCTGCACCCCCATGTGATCTGCAGATTCACCAAGCTGTGTACAAAGGTGCTTTACATCAAGTGTTTTAATGCGACTGGAGACGTCCTTGGCTCTGAAACAGGTATGGAAGAAACATTTAAATGTCCTCCGCTGCCCCAACCACGTTGGCAAACCCTGGGGAGATGTCATGTACCGGATCTTAAACTCAGCCCGGAGGACACTGTGGCCAGAAAGTGTCACTGAACGTGGATTTGAAGGGTCTGACGCACACCCTGTGCAGGAGACCGTGTTTATGGGAAGAAGACGGGTCTGGAGGTTCATGGTGCGGATGTACAGGAGCTTCTTGGGGACCATAAGGAGCTAAAAATGGAAGAGCTCAAGGAGCTCCAGAGTGAGCAGCAGAAGGCGCTCACGGAAAGCCTTCCACCGCAGACGGGGCAGCGGGACGGGCTAGCAGAGATGGGGTGAGACCCACTATGGGAGCTGGGCTTGTGGGGGGCACCGTCCCGGCACACCGGAAATGAACAGAGTGCTGAACCCCATGAATGATAATGTGGTCTCTCATTTCCTCCACGCAGAAAACTCAGGGTGTGCCCAATGGTTATAAAAATAGGGATTTCAGGGCCAGAGATTTAGCTCAGTGGTTCTGGCGCCTGCCTTGCAAGCGCAAGGTCCTGAGTTCGATCCCGGTGACCACATACAATGCTGGGCGTGGAGACTCACGCCCACCAGCCATCAATACCGCATACCACAGTGCCGGGCGTGGTGGCTCACGCCTGTCATCCCAGCACTCGGGAGGCAGAGGCAGGAGGATTGCTGAGTTCCAGGCTTGCCTGGGCTCCATAGTGAGCTCAGGGCCAGCCTGAACTACAAAGTGAGACCCTGTCTCAAAAAAAAAAAAAATAGGGATTTCAGAATTACTGACTTGTTACATAAAAGGTTGAATTAAAAAGAGGAAATTCACTGTGGTTCCACAGTTCAGAAAGTGCGAAGGGGTCACAGCACCCAGCCCGTGCTCCACCACCTGTCCAAAGCACCAGTCTCCTCTCCGCTGTCGCCTCCGCACCGCACACCTGCATCTCTTTGGAATCACTCGTCAAGATGACAGAAAGATGTGACCACCTAAATCTTGGAGAACTGAATTTTTCTCTAACTGCCAACATGTACATTTTTAAAATCTCAAAAGAGCAATGTAAAATTTAAGATGATTAAAACATTACTGGCCCAAATGACCAAAAAGAAATGTAACCAAGTGGCATGTAATACTTGAGACATCTGGAATATTTACACAAGCTCTCAAGTTACTGCTGACGACTGATAAGACTTACAAATTATTGCTGTCAGAAATAGCATACACAGTTTTAGCTACCTTAAACACAGTTCTAATGGTCAGGATGGAAAAAAGACTTGAGAGTATATCTGGGCCCCCCAAAATCAACTTGATGTGAAAAAAACAGAGAAGGAGATTTTCGTATTCTTAGAAAAATGCCTAGGACAGGAAAAAAATATTTTCTAATTGACTTTCTATTTATGGATCCTCATTTTTTTATATGGAGACTTTTTGTCAGATTTGAACAAACACATCTAAATACGTGTCACTCATCCTCATCAGAGCACAGGGCGAAGTAACTCTGAGCCACCTCCAGGCATCTCTGGCCCCTGAAGAAGTAGCGTTTGGCTGGAACGGCTTTCCTTGTTCTTCATTTTCTGATGATCATGACCTTGAGGTGACTCCTGTCTCTCTTACCCATTTTAACCACCCAGGTCCGCCTAGAATCCCCGTGCCCGAGAGATGCCAACCTCTCTGAAGAAAGAAGAGTTGGATAATGTCAAATTAGGGGCAACTCCTGAGGAGGGGTTAGTAGGCAGATGCCCAATGTGACTTTTTTCTCAAGTTTCCTGTACATTCCGAGGGTATCTGCCTGTGTCTGGGGATAAGGCAGTACAGCCCGCCCGAGGCCCAGGCCAGCTGGCTGGGAAGCCTGACAAACTGGTTGCCCGAGAACAGCTGCCCATGAGGAAAGCAGAAACCTAACTCCTGCACACAGCAGGGAGACAGCACATGACATGTCTGCATCTGTCACTGATGCCACAGAAAAGGCAAAGAAAAAGCATCTCCCCTTGGTTCTCGCCCCGAGGGGCTCCTGGGTCTGCAAGACTGATTCACAGAACTGTGAGAGTCCGGAGAAGCCTGGCGGAAGGAGCTGGGCGGGGCCAGAGGACCCAAGGGTCACGACCGCAAGAGAGAATGACCGCGGGGTAGCGCGTCCTTGAGAACCGCTGAGAGGGATTTGACATGTTCACCACAGAAAACCACAGGACGCCATGAGGGTGTGAGCTAAATCGAATTCACAGTGATACACACCTCAAAACATCGCACTGGGTGCCGTAAACAAATGCAATGTTGTCCGTTTTAAAAGGCAAAGTGTTTTTTAAAAGTTTTTAAGAGAAAATGGCTGAGATTTCTCAAAATTGCTTAAAGGTATCAATCCTCACAGCATGGCACTCAGCGAAACAACAAAAGATAGTTTAAACATTCACCGTGAAGCTAAAGAGTATCAAAGAAAAAGAATGTTAGAAGGGTCTGGAGAGAAAGGCCAGTTTCAGAAAAGACAGCGAGACAGCTGGCCTCTCTCCGTCCTCGGGAAGTGAGAAGGCAGAGCCCGGAGGACAGGAAATAACCAGCACCCTGAGGGCCTGTCCAGCGTCAGCCTTTCACCTTACCATAAATCTAGCTATGCGTGCGTTCACTAGGAAATTCTTTCAACAATGCTCTGTATTTAAAATTTTTTACCATAAAACATTGGAAAAATATACTTCCAAGAAAGAGGTGCAGCCCTTGACAGCATCTGAGACTGAGGCGGCATCACGGCCACCAGCCGACTGACCAAGGAAGCAGGGTGCGTGTGTGCGTATGTGTACGTGCATGTGTCTGTGCGTGTGCACACAGAAGAGTGATGTCAGCCACAAATAATGAATTTCACCATTTGCAGAAAAAATGCGCAGAGTTGGAAGGCACGATACCAGGAGAAATACACAAGACACAGAAAGACAAGCCCCACAGGCTAGTCCTGTTGGCGAAAACCATCCAATCTGTCTTCTGGAAGAACAGAATGGTGCGGAGGTCGCCAGACCAGAGACTGAGGTACGCTGGGGCTGCACCAAAAGCACCTCAGTGCAGTACAGCAGGAAAACAGCCTGAGGAGCTGCTTCTCATTCTGTAGCACAACAGGACAACCACTGCTTAAACCGACTACACTTGGGCCGGAGGGTTAGCTCAGTGGTTCCGGTGGCTGCCTCACAAGTGCAAGGTCCTGAGCTCCATCCCCAGAAACCATATACAATGCTGGGCGTGGAGACTCACGCCCACCAGCCATCAATACCACATACCACAGTGCCGGGCGTAGTGGCTCCTGCCTGTCATCCCAGCACTCAGGAGGCAGAGACAGGAGGATTGCTGAGTTCAAGGCTTGCCTGGGCTACACAGTGAGCTCAGAGCCAGCCTGAACTACAAAGCAAGACCCTGTCTCAAAAAAATAATAATAATAACAATGAAGGAAGCTGTGTATGGTGGCACGTGCCTATAATCCCAGCCCTCTGGAAGACTGACATTGTAAATTTAAGCCCAACGTGGGCAACTTAGTGACTTAACTAGGCCCTGTTTCAATTTTTTTTAATTTTTAAAGGGCTGGGCATGTGGCTTTGCACCCCAGGTCAATATCCATCAATAATAAATTTAAACCCCAACAATAATAAATTTAAAACAAAAGGAGTAAGATTAGAATGGAGCTAAATGAAATTAAAAAGTGAGCAACAATACAGACAATCCAAAATTGACAACCTTTTTGCTAGACTTACAAAAAAGAAAAAAATACTTAGGAATAAATTTAATAAAAGATGTTCAAGAACTAGACAGTGGGGCCAGAGGATTAGCTCAGTGGTTCCGGCGCCTGCCTCGCAAGCTCAAGGTCCTGAGTTCGATCCCGGTAAGCACATACAATGCTGGGCGTGGAGACTCACACCCACCAGCCATCAATACCACATGCCACAGTGCCGGGCGTGGTGGCTCACGCCTGTCATCCCAGCACTCGGGAGGCAGAGACAGGAGGATTGCTGAGTTCCAGGTTTGCCTGGACTACATAGTGAGCTCAGAGCCAGCCTGAACTACAAAGCGAGACCCTGTCTCAAAAACAATAATAATAAAATAAAATAAAAATTTTTTAAAAATTAAAAAAAAAGAACTAGACAGTGGAAAGTTCCATCAAGAAAGACTAATGAAAACACTTTCTACATTCATGGATCAGAAGAGAAACATGTTAAAACAGGTCTGGGTGTGTCGCTCAGTGGTGTATGTGTATAACACGCAAAGGTCTAAGGTCGAAGAAACGCAACCAAAAAGAAGTATGTGTATTTTCACACATGCACACGCATATGTGCTTGCATGCACACAGGTTACCAGTACTCATCAAACTCATCCGCTTCAACATGATCTCTTTTGTATCTGTTGTCTCTGTTAGCATAAATTAAGAAGCTGATCTAAAACCAAAGGTTCATATGAAAATGCCAGGGACATGAAATAATCTGCCATATAAAGTTTGAGAAGTCACACTTTCCAATTTCAAAACTTACTGCATAACGACACTAATCAAAATAGAGTGATTCTTGTATAGAGCTAGACATACAGGTCAGCAGAATCAGGCTCCGAGTCCAGCAGCAAGTCCATAAAGAGGACTTCAGCCAAAGAGCACAGACTTCAGCCCAAGAGCACAGACAACTGAAAGGAGAAAACGGTGACCCTGGGGACAAGTGGGCATCAGCGTTTAAAAGAGCAAAGCCGAGCTCCTGCCCGGAGGGTGTACACAAGTCAACCCAACGTGGACAGCTCACCCGAGGGTGAGAGCTGAAGACACAAGGCTCTCGGAAGAAAATATCGGAAAACACCACCAGCTCGGCAGCGAACTCTGATCTCCCAAGCTGCACCCGAGGACTGATTGGCTGGACTCAGTTCTGTGATTCACTTTCCCCACACTCGATGAGCACAGATTTTGTTTCTCTGCCCTCAAGGGAAGGGAGAGAGCAGAAAGATCCCCCCTCCAGGAGGCAGAGAGACCACGGTCCAGGCAGAGAGCGCATAAAGAGACAGCGTCCCGCAGAGCCCGAGGAGCTCAGACGCCGAAGCCGGAGGAGACGAGCCCCCGTTACAGGGACAACGGCCAGAGCCAGATGACGGGCTTTTGCTCTTTCCCCTTGAGCAAGACGGAAATGGAGTATCACTCTGCCGTAAGAATGGCAAGTTGAATGCCGGACGTGGTGGCTCACACCTATAATCCCAGCACTCGGGAGGCTGGGACAGGAGGTTGCTGAGTTCGCAGCGGCTTGCCTGGGCACCATAGTGAGCTCAGGGCCAGCCTGAACTACAAAAGCAAGACCCTGTCTCAAAAAAAAAAAAAGCAAAAAACAAAAAGAATGGCAAGTTGCATTCCTTTATGTGCAAATGGACACACCTTGAGGACACACTCATAAGTGAAATAAGTAGATCACACATATGTAAATAGTGCATCTTTTCTTTGCTATGAGAACCTGTAGAAGTAAATGAGTTCTAGAATGTATGATAGATTTTGTGAAATAGGAAATACTCAAAGGGACTGTGGTAGGGGAAAGAATGAGGGGAGAGAATAAATATGATTTAAAAAGAAAAAAAGCACACGTATATAGTGGGTGGGGGGTTGTGGGGTGGGTTGGGACATGGGTTAAAATGAGAATAAACTCATGTCATACGCTGGTACAAATTCCCCAGTGTTGAGTGTGATTGTGAGCTGTATGTAAAATGTACCAATAAAGAATTCAATTGGAAAAATATTTTACAAAACAGGCTGCATTCCCGGTGGGTGGGAAACGCCCTCCCCTCCAGCAGGCACTCTCCTGGGTGGTTTCGTTCACAGCACAGCTGCCTCCAAAGGCCACAGAGCAGAACAAAAGGAACGAGCAGGGTTTCCCATGCTCCAGACTGCTCGGATATTTCGAAAGTGCTCTGGTCCTTTTAGCAATGACAAAGCCCCTCATTGGCCCCCGTGACCATGTACCCAGAGGCTGCAGGAGCCACCAGGAGCTGCAAGTGTCCCTGGGAGCCCATCCACACTAGAGGGAGCCAGGCTCCCTCCCCTGCTCCCAGCATGCATTAGTCCCACACAGCACAGGGGAGGCCTGGAACAAGATGGCAGCCCCCAGCAGAGTCCCTCAGTTACCCACTGCCAGCATCTATCTGTGCATAAGCCTTCATCAGAGGTGATTATGGCCACGGTTAATCTGGTGGTTCCTCCTAATTAATAGTCTGGAGTACTGAAGAAGCCAGAAGTGACCACAGAGCTCCAAGTTTCTGAGAAAACTACAGCTGGCGAAGTGTCACCCCGCATTAGCCAGCCACGGCACCCCGTCCTGGGAGCCAGCTCTTTGGCTGACACTCTCGTGTGGAGACAGAGTGTCCCTCTCATGGCTCGCACACACTACTTAGGCTTTTGTCCGCCTCAGCAGCCCTCGCCTCCTCTTTCTGCTCCTTCCAGTCCATTCTTATCTTCTCCCGGAAATGCGTTCTGTCTCTCTTCACTCCGTTAGTTCCGTCTGTTCTCTCTAGTTATATCATTTTTCCTTTGCTTTCAAAAGCAAGGCCTCTTTCCTTGCCTACTTCTCAATTCTTCTATTTCTCTCTTTCCTTTGTTCCCTTTTCCTTGCTTCCTTTATTTCTTTTTCTAAGTGCCCTCAGCTGAAAACAAATAAGAAACAAATATACTGTGTGTTTCCTGCCTTTTGTGCCAGGTTCCATGTGTGGCCTTCTTTCCTTTGGTTCCTGCTGTGATTGTCGCTGGTGTTGTGCTGATTACTTATTTAGGTGATATAATGAGCTCCCATGAATACAACAACCAATGAGGCAGACACATAAGACTGGACGCGTCTCACTGAAGCCCACTTGGAGGTGACTGCCACCCAGCCGGCTGGCACCATCTCGCTGAGCCCTGAGTTTCAAGTCTTTCTTTTGCTACAGTTTTATTCTACCTAACTACTTGAATTATGCATCTAACCTGCTGTCGCTTTTTTAAGTTTATGGAAATATATAGTGCTGTTACTTTTTCTTTGTTTAAGCCTAGTATTTTCTTATGTCCTTCAAGTTGAGTTTCCCTGATGTTTCTCTCTGCTTGGATTCAAGGGATGCATTTTGGCAAGAATATCACGGCTTTCACACTGAGCTCACCCCAAGCCCTTTATTTTGTTTTATTTTATTTAACTCTACTTTTTGAGATGGACCTCACTAAATGGTGAATTTTGTAGACTGAACTCAGACTTAACAGATCTCCCCCTCAGTTCGTGAAGTGCTGAGCTTACGGGGATGTGCCATCGTGCTCAGTTTAATTGCAACTTTTCTTTGACTATGACCCTGAGCATATTAAAACTCTGTGTTTTATGTTTGCAGAAGTACATCAGTACTTCTCTGGCTTCTGTTTGTTTTGTTTTACAGTGCAGGGATCAAGCCCAGGGCCATGCAAGAGCTGCACCGGGAAGCTACCTCTCAGCCTGTTAATTACGTCTTTAACCTTAATTTCAAATGCTCATTGTAACTCTTTTCCATATTTTTCTTACTGAATTTTTCTGTACTGAACACAGGAAGATGGTCTCTTTTTTTTTTTTTTTTTTTTTTTTTTTTTTTTTTTTTTTTTTTTTTTTTTTTTTTTTTTTTTTTTTTTTTTTTTTTTTTTTTTTGAGACAGGGTCTGGCTTTGTAGTTCAGGCTGGCTCTGAGCTCACTAGTCCAGGCAAACCTCGAACTCAGCAATCCTCCTGTCTCTGCCTCCCGAGTGCTGGGATGACAGGCGTGAGCCACCACGCCCGGCATGATGGGCTCTACTTTTTAAAACATGTACTGGGATATTTACCTCCAAGCTTTTCATCAAGCAAGGAGAAGGGCTCTGTCTGCCATCTCGGGCTTGGCCTGACATAGAGACTGCACCAGTGCATGCTGGGAGAGGGCCAGGCTGCCGGGCGTCCACACGACTGCGGTGAAAGCAGACATAACACTCAGCCTCAAACACAACAAAGATGAGCTTACAAAATACATGGTTTAAATAATTCCAGAGCTTTGGGACACAGATCTCTCTTTTCAAGACACGAATCTCATGTAATCACAGTCATGATTGGAGGTGGGGAATTTTAAAAACAGCCTCTCCTAACCCTCCAGACTGTTATACAGCTAAATCAGGTGATTCCAACAGGGTTCCCATCCCACAAAAATGAAGCGTTTACAAAACCAAGACTCCCAAAGCATAAAGGAGCCTTTGCCCAAAATCCATTTGAAATTCTAAGTCACCCTTTCTTTCTGTGTTTTGTTTGACTTAACAGCTATGTTTCTTCTAAAATAAATTCCATACAGACACACACAGTTTCTGCATCTAATTTTTAGGGATCTGACATGTTATAAACACAATTTTGTCTGAGTAGACATGGGCATGGGTCAAATCTGTTAACTACAATGATCTATACACATATTTTTATAATGGAATTTTTTTATTCCTATGCAAAACTAGCACAAGGAGTGAGGCAGCCCCAGGAGTGGTATAACAAGCCTCCAAGTTTACCTCCCCCCGCTCTAAACATCAGCCTGCTGGGGAGCTCACTCCTGTAACCCAGCACCTGGCAGTGTGGCGACTATGCAAGACCCTGTCTCAAAAAAATAAGAGAAGGGCCGGAGATTTAGCTCAGTGGTTCCGGTGCCTGCCTCACAAGCACAAGGTCCTGAGTTCGATCCTGGTAACCACATACAATGCTGGGCGTGGTGACTCACGCCCACCAGCAATCAATACCACACACCACAGTGCCGGGCATGGTGGCTCACGCCTGTAATCCCAGTACTCAGGAGGCAGAGGCAGGAGAATTGCTGAGTTCAAGGCTCGCCTGGGCTACAGAGTGAGCTGAAGGCCAACCTGAACTACAAAGCAAGACCTGTCTCTAAATAAATAGATAGATAGATAGATAGATAGATAGATAGATAGATAGATAGATAGATAGATAGATAGATAAATAAATAAAAAGAAGCTGGGCGCAGCTCAGTGGTAGAGTATCCCTGGGTTCATCCCCAAATACCTAAAAAAAAATGTTATTAAAGGCCTGTGGATATAGCAAAGTGAGAACACACGTGCAGTATGCACGAAACCCGGGGAGGCATGTGTGTGGCACGCCTCACACATACATCAGAGTTTGTCAAACTTTCCGTAAAGGCCCAGAGAGTAAATGTTAAAGACTTTGCAGATCAAGAAACAAAATCAAGGGTCAGCGATGTAGCTCAGCAGCGCTGAGCCTGTCTGGCACAGGCAAGGGCCTGAGTTTGAGCTCTGGTACCAACAAAAAACAAAAAGAAAGGTATTTTGCATATAACTAGACAACAGTTAGAATATGGCTGCTTAAAAATATTAAAACTCTTCGTAATTCAGAACTGCACAAAAACACATGACGAGCAGGCTTGTCCTTCAGCCACAGTTTGACTGTCTATCCACTGACTGACGGATAACACACCCAGGAAAACATATCCATTGCTGCCTCCAACTGAAGGGCACACGAATACCCTTTGTACTAGTCTCTCAAATATCTCATCTGAAGATATTCAAGATAAAACGTGGAAATGCAAATACATAAAAATAAACATCACCTATAATGCTAGTGCCTAAAGATCAACAGCACTGACATCTCCGGTTTAAGACAGGCTCTTGCTGTGTGGTCTAGCTGTGAACAAGGAGAACTTGCATACACACATGCGCGCACACGCACACACACACACACATACATATATGTGAAAGTAAAGTAGGAGATAATACAAGAGCACTCGAGAACATAATCACCACCCCAGCACACAACACGGAAACGTTTCCCCATGGGTGAAGCGGCACAGAGGTCTCAGCCTGCCTCGTGCTCCTCTGTCCTTTAGGTAATGTCACCCTCCCTAAAGCGGCTTTCTACTCCGGGCACTTCCTGGTTCACATCTGGATCCTTGGGGGGCCCAGCCCCTCCAGAAGTCGGTATGCAACCATTTGTGCTCAGATGGTACTTTACAAAAAACCTTCCGCCAGCCTGGCCTCCTACTTACAATCCTCCTGCAGCATGAGCGTCGTCAAACACAGGGCCTCGCACAAGCCGGGCAAGTGCTCCACTGCGGAGCCGCCTCCCAGCCCTGCACCAGCACTCTGGTGAATCATTTCGTATAATTAGCTCTCAGAGTGTGGACCCTCTTCCGGGTACGGTGGCACAGCACCTGTCATCCCAGCACTGGAAGGCTGAAGAGGAAGATCAGAAGTTCAAGACTGGTCTGGGACATCTAGCCATTTGGTAAGACCCTGTTTTAAAATAAAGAGGGCTGAGGGTGTACCTCAGTGTAAACGCCCTGGATTTATTCCCTAGTACCCCACACAAAAAGTGCATTAACATACCTTGCTATTTAATTTAACATTGTATTCATTGTATTTTCACACGTTGGCTTCTCAGATCGTGACAATGTAGAGAAGAAGAGGCTCTCGGGTCCTATTTCGGTCCCAGTCCCAGCCCTGAGGCAGAGGGTGTGACCGGCGAGCAGCTCGGGGCTGGGAGCAGCAGCCAGGGCCACACCCCACGCGGGGCACACGCCGGGCCACGCCTCCAACAGAACGCGCTGCTAAGGGCAGTCAGCCACGCACCTCGGACCCCACCACCTCCCCCAGGCCCCACCGAGGAGCACACAGGCTCTGAGCCGCCTCTAGACGTCAGGCGGTGGTCGGCGGCCCTGCAGCAGCCCGGGTCACGCCTCGGAGCCGCCCACCCCGAACATCCTCCCGGCTCCTGTCCCTCGTTTCCCTGAGTCCTCCCTCAGCTGCTGGCCCAGAACGTCCTGCACTGCCCGCCGCAGGCAGCCTTCCTCTCCACGCGAGCACAGGGCACACTCCAGCCTCGGGGCTCTGGCCACTCCCGCTCCCGAGAGGTGGCCCCGGCGCCCCAGGGAAGGAGAGGCCCGCGGCTCGCCCAGCACCCTCCTCCTGCTGCTTCCACTGACGCTCTCCGGCGTGCCACGGCCCGACCCCTCATGTACGTTGGCTTTTTTCTGCCTTTGCTGGGTTTGGGGGTGCAGGGACTTTGTCCACAACGTCCACTGCTGTTGTCCTGAGCAGAGTCTCACACTTAGTCGTTGTTCAGAGAACGTAAATTGGAGGGACACCAGCCCAGACTTGGACTTGTTTGCAGAATAGTAGATCACATTTAAGACCTTTTTTTTTTTGTTTGAGATAAGATCTCACTAAATTCCCAAACTGGATTTAAACTTGCAATCCTCCTGCCTCAGCCCCCTGGAGCACCAGAACATCAGGCCTGCACCACACACCCAGCTCTCTACCGAGATTTTGTTTTTGTTTTTGTTTTGAGACAAGGTCTTGCTCTGTAGTTCAGGTTGGCCCTGAACTCACTATGTAGCCCAGGCAAGCCTCGAACTCACAGCAGTCCTCTTGCCTCTGCCTCCTGAGTGTTGGGATGACAGGTGTGAGCCGCCATGCCCGGCCCTGTGGTGTGGGTTCGCCAGAGATCAGATGTGGGACCTTGCATTTGCCAGGCAGATGCCAGAACCACTGAGTTAAATCCCTGGCCCCTCTCTTCCCAGAACTTTTTGACTGATATGTTTAACATATTTCTTATAGTTAAGTTACAATGCATGATAACTCCTTCAGCAAGTTTCCTTCTGTAAATTTTTTTATTAAAAAATTTTGGCTGGGCGTGTTGGCTCGCACCTGTAATCCCAGCACTCAGGAGGCAGAGACAGGACGATTGCTGAGTTCGAGGCTTGCCCGGACTACGTAGTGAGCTGAGGGCCAGCCTGAACTACAAAGTGAGACCCTGCCTCAAAAAAAAAAAAAAATTGTAATTTTTTTGTCTGCTTTCTTTTTTGAAAAACCTAAAACTATGGAAAAGTTATAGGAATAGTACAGTGAACACCAAATACCTTCCACCCAGCTGCACCTGTTGTACGTTTTATCTCCCCCATATAGTCATTATTCTTATCATTCTAAGGATCTTAACAGAAATAGTCTCCTTTAATTGATTTTACCGGTGCCTGTCTGCCACTCACAGCGATGGTAGGCATCACTGGGAGCCTGTGCCATGACATCTCTCCGCCCTTCCCATGCCCCTCCCCCTTCGCCTCTTCCTCCCTGACCCGTTTACAACTGTCTCCATTTTCCCTTCCATTCTTCTGTAAGCCCGTTTCCCTTCCTTCCCCCGTCCTCCTTCCTATTAGAACGTTTTTCCTACTTTCCCATATGTAGCCTTCATCATGTTCTTCATTTACCTTTTGAATTTCTCACACAAGAGAAAGAACTTACTGTATTTAGACATGTCCAATTTATTTCACTTAAAGTTATGTTCTCAAGAGGTCTGGGGATTTAGCTCAAATGGTACCGCACTAACCTTGGACACACAAGGGCCTGAATTTGATACCCAGTGCCACAAAAAAAGAAAAAAAGACAAAATTATGTTCTCAAGATGCATCCATTCACCTAAAAATATTTCAAGCTTATTCTTCTTTATGGCTGAGCAGTACTTCATTGTACAATAAATACCACATTTTCTTTATCCATTCATGGGCATATATTTCCAAGATTTAGCAAATAGGCCAGGCATGTTGGTATACACCTGTCATCCCAGCACTCAGGAGACAGAGGCAGGAGGACTGCTGTGAGTTCGGGGCTTGCCTGGGCTACATAGTGAGTTCAGGGCCAGCCTGAGCTACAAAGCAAGACCCTGTCTCAGAAAAAACTAAAAATAAAAAAGATTTAGCAAACTGTGCTACTATAAGCATGTGTACCCTTACATCACTGTAGTATGACGCTCTTTAATGTCTTTCAGGAAGATACCCACAAGAGTGCTGGCTGGGTCCAATGAAACTTCTGCTTTTAGTTTTTTGAGGAATCTCCACACCAATCTCCATAGTGGCTGCACCAGTCTGCGTTCCCACCAATAGTGGAAGAGGCTTCCTTTCTCCCCACAGCCCGGCCAGCATTTGTTAGTGGTTGATTGCTTGATAACAGCCATTTTTCTGGAGTGAGATAAAATTTCGGCAATATTTTAATTTGCATTTCTTGAATGAGCAGTGATGCTGAACACTTTTTCACATTTTTCTGCTCTTTCTACTTCTTCATATGAGAAGTATCCATTCGTTTCAACAGCCATTTTTGGATTAGGTCTTTAAATTTGAAGATCGAATTTCCTTTTTGAGTTCTTTACATGCCAGATATTAGACCTCTGTCTGAGGAAAAAGTGTGTCTCCTTCTCTGGGTTGTCTCTTCACTCTGCTTTGGGTTCCTTTGCAAAAGGTTTTTAGTATGATGTGATCTCTGTTGTTGATACTTGGTAACATTTCCTGTGTGGTTCGGGTCTTGTTTGTAAAGTCTTTGCCTATACTTCTATTTTCAAGAGTTTAGCATAGTCTGTCTTCCAGCAGATTAAGCGTTTCTGTTTTAATATTTATATCTCTGTCAATTTTGATTTTAGTTGAGTGCCTGGAGAGGGAGATGGGTATAGGTTTGCTGTGGGGCACTCGAAAGCCGGCTCCGGCACCACCACCGCAGGGCCCGTCTCCCCGGGGCAGTGTCTGCCCTGTCGCAGAGGGGAGGAAGCTTACTGTCCTGGGGCCCCTTCTGCACCTTCTAACCTGCTCCGCGGACCCTCGGTGTCGCTGTTTCCAGTGCCGTGCCGCTTCTGCCC
>PVIC010036350.1:0-18610 GCA_004025085.1 Thryonomys swinderianus
TTCAAACTCAGCAATCCTCCTGCCTCTGCCTCCCAAGTGTTGGGATTATAGGTGTGAGCCATCACACCTGGCATTGTAGTATGTGGTACTGATTGCTGGTGGGTGTGAGTCACCACACCCAGTATTGTTGCATGTGGTTACCGGGAATTGAACCAGGGATTTGTGCTTGATAGGCAGGTACTTTATTCCTAAGCTAAATATCCAGTCTGAAAACTTGTAATTTTTGTCAAAGTATTATTTTAAAATATTCTGTTTCTTAGACCATTCACTTATCCATCCATTTATACAGTTTGACAATCTTTGTTTTAATGGTAGAGCATTTAGCATGTTTACTTATATTGTAATTACTGACATGTATCTGTTGTTTTAATGTGGTTTCTGTCCTGCTTTTTATGTGTCTCTGTCTCTGTCTCTGTCTCTGTCTCTCTCTCTCACCAGTGATCAAATTTGGGACCTTGCTAAGTCTCTGGCCCTGATTCCTTTGTATTGATTGGATATTATTTCCTCTTTTTATTCCCCTCAATCCCAACTAGTTTAGAAATTATGCATTGGGTTTTTTTCTTTAATAAGATTAACCTACTAATTGCAACATTCACATTGATGATTGTTTTAAAATTTTTTCTGTTGCATTAGAGTTCTTTGGAGCAAAGATTGTTTTATATATTGGTATCTTCAGTATGAGCATAACTAATGTTGAGATTTTTATATATATATATAAATTTATATATATAAAATTTATATATATATAAATTTATATATATATAAATGTGTGTGTATATATATAAAATTTTACATATATATATATATATAATTTTTTTTTTGAGACAGGGTCTCATTTTGTAATTCAGGCTAGCCCTGAGCTCACTATGGAGCCCAGGCAAGCCTTGAACTCAGCAATCCTCCTGCCTCTGCCTCCTGAGTGCTGGGATTACAGGCATGAAGCACCATGCCCAGCTATATAATATTTTTTTTGAGACAGTGTCTCGCTTTGTAGTTCAGGCTGGCCCTGAGCTCAGTATGGAGCCCAGGCAAGCCTCGAACTCAGCAATCCTCCTGCCTCCCAAGTGCTGGGATTATAGGTTTGAGCCACCAAGACCTCATTTGTGGTGTGTGGTACTGATTGCTGGTGGGCGTGAGTCACCACACCCGGTATTGTTGTATGTGGTTACCAGGGATTGAACCAGGGACTTCATGTTTGCTAAATAGGCGCCAGAACCACTGAGCTAAATCTCTGCCTAGTATTGACTATTTTAAATCACTATAGTTTTGCTAAGAAAAGCTAAGTGTGAGTCAAAGAAATATTTGTATCTTCTCTGAGGTGATAATTTCTAAATTGTGGTTTAAGATGAATGAATATGCATGCATGAATGAAAATGTATAGAAAGCTAAGGGTTTGATTTATTTTTAATGCAGTATGGAATTTTGTGGGTTTTTTTTTTTTTGAGACAGAGTCTCGCTTTGTAGTTCAGGCTGGCCCTGAGCTCACTATGTAGCCCAGGCAAACCTCGAACTCAGCAGTCCTCCTGTCTCTGCCTCCTGAGTGCTGGGATTACAGGTGTGAGCCACCATGACCGGCACTGTGGTATGTGGTATTGATGGCTGGTGGGCGTGAGTCACCTCACCCAGCATTCTATGTGGTCACCAGGATCAATCTCAGGACCTTACACTTGCGAGGCAGGCGCCGGAACCACTGAGCCAAATCTCTGACCCTAGAATTTTGTGTTTTTATATTTAGGTATGTGACCTAGTTTGAGTTAATTTTTATATTCAAAGTGAAACACAAATTTAGTCTCATGTGGACATCCAGTTGTAACACTTTTTGTTGAAAGTATTGTGCTTTTTCATTGAGTTGTTTTGCCTCTGTGTAAAAAAATGAATCGAGCATATAATACATGAGTCTATTTCTGGATCTTTATTCTGCTCCATTGAGATGTCTATTTTGATGCCAGTGTTTTACTATTTGATTGCGGTAGCACCATAAGAAGTCTGATAGGTAAAGTTCTTGATCTGTGTTCTTTTTTAAAAAATATATATTTGGGTTTTATAGGTCTTTTGAATTTCCATGTGAGTTTTAGAATCAGTTTGTCACTTTCTTTAAAAAAGAAGAAAGATGGCTTGGATTTTGTATGGGATTCCATTAATCTACAGATTAATTGGGGGAAACTGACATTGTAGCAACATGATCTATGAAGATGATATATTTCAGTTCTTCAAATCTTTTTGGTAGCCTTTTGTGTTTTTGTTTTTGTCTCATGCATCTTTTATTAGATTTATCTCCACCAGGATTTATTTCTTACTTTTGATGCTATTTTAAGTGTTACTACATTTTTTTTTTTTTTGAGACAGGGTCTTGCTTTGTAGTTCAGGCTGACCCTGAGCTCACTATGTAGCCCAGGCAAGCCTCGAACTCAGCAATCCTCCTGCCTCTGCCTCCTGAGTGCTGGAATTACAGGCATGAGCCATTACGCCCAGCACTGTGGTATGTGGTATTGATTGCTGGTGGGCATGAGTGACCGTGCCCAGCATTGTATGTGGTTACTGGGAGGGAACTCAGGACCTTGCGCTTGCGAGGCAGGCGCCGGAACCACTGAGCTAAATCTCCAGCCCAAGTGTTATTATTTTTAAAATTTCAACTTCTGCTTATTGTCAGTAAGTAGAAATATAATTAGTTTCTTTGTATTGATCATATATATTGATATCTTGCTAAATTCACTTATTCCTTCTAATAGCTTTTTCTAATTTCACTCGATTTGTTTATGTAGATTAACATGTCATTTATGAATATTTAAAATTTTCCTTTTCAGTTTAGATGCAAATGCCATTTCTTTCTTGCTTTTTTGCAGTGCATAGAAACTCCAGTGAATTGTTAGATAAAAATGATCAGAAAAGGCATTCTTGCATTTTTCTTGATCTTAAGAGGGAAAGCATTCAGTCTTTTGTAGTTTCTTCTCATTTCTTTTTTTCCATTTGACCTCTCTTAATTTTCAGCCCCACTTGAAATGAATTACCTGAACCAAGGGACTGAGATTGCTCCTGGCAAACAGAATTAATGGATTATTTTTCAAAAGAGGTATACAACTCCAAACAGAAAAAGAATCTCTCAGATTTATGGACATCTCAAGAATAAAATAAAGCGCATGTAAAGGGAGAGAGTAAAATGAAAATTAGAATTTAGGCTTATTTAACTTTTTATTTAGAAATAATTATAAACCCTCAATAAACTGCAAAAAAAATTACATGGGGCTCCATAATGTAAGAAATGAGAGAAAGAGAGAGGGAAAGACACACACAAAGAGACACAGACAGACAGACACAGACAGACCGATGGAGCAAGGACAGACTTTGAGATTAAAAACTTGAGATGGGCTGCTGGCTCTGAGGTACCAGAGCAGCAGCTCTCTTTTTTATATAGGGTAGGAGGTTTTATAAGCTATAGCAGAGAATGAGGAAGCTGGAAAGTATTCTGGTCGTCTATCTTAATTTGTGGTTACTAGTTCATTTTGTGCTTGTGGAAGGTTCATTATTCTTCTGGAGTTGAGGGCCCCTGAGTCTGAAATGGTCTGTTGTACATACAGGAGTTAGGCCAGGCCACTTATAGGGATATTGGAGTTTTTATGAGGTTGACAGAATGTGGAGAAGGGTCAGAACTCCTGGGAAGGGTCTTTTGGACTCTAACATGAACCTTTCACCCCCACTTTATCCGCCAACATTTTGATGGATTGGAGTTTTAAAAAAAGATACTGTATTTTAAAGGATATGCTAGATATAAGTTCTTTGTTGGAGATGTGTTTTGGAAATATCTTCCAGTTTGTTCATTGATTTTTTTAAAAAATCCTTTTAACAGGATCTTTTATAGAGCAGAAATCTTTAATTTCTTTCTTTTTTTTTTTTTGACACAGGGTCTCGCTTTGTAGTTCAGGCTGGCCCTGAGCTCACTATGTAGCCCAGGCAAGCCTCGAACTCAGCAATCCTCCTGTCTCTGCCTGCCGAGTGCTGGGATTACAGGCGTGAGCCACCATGCCCGGCACAGTTGGATGCAGGCACAAGGTCCTAAGTTTAATCTCTGGTACTGGGGAAAAAAAAAATCAGTTTGACTTATGTGACAGTATATTTATGGATTATTTCTTCAGTTCCATTAACCTAGGAGACTATCTTTCCCAATACTGTACTGCCTTTATCATAGCTATATGCTAAAGTCTTAACATTAGAGTGGTTTGTTACTTTTTTCTTCTATTTCAAAATTACTTTTGCTTTTCTATTTCTTTTTTTTTTTTCTGTGTAGCTTAGGCAAGCCTCAAACTCAGCCTGCCTCTGCCTCCTGAGTGCTGGGATTAGTCATGAGCCACTTTGCATGGCATTGTGGTATGTGGTACTGATTGCTGGTGGGTGTGAATTACCACACCTGGCACTGAGGTATGTGGTTCCCAGGGAGTGAACTCAGGACCTTGCGCTTGCTAGGCAACCACCAAAACCACTAAATCTCTGACCCTTCCATATACATTTTCAGACAAGGTCATTTATATCTACAAAAAGTCTTTTGCCTTTTAATAATAATCATATTAAACCTACAGATCAATATAAGAGGTGGGAAAACAACTTTCTTCTACTTTCATACTCGCTACAACATACAAGTTCTTACATCAGATTTGTGGAAGGCTCTCCCCATATAATTCTCTGCAGACAAGCAGCTGAATGTCTTACAATTTAACAACTCTGACACTACCTGGAATTAGCATCAGATCCTCTAGGTTTGGTTCAAGGTTTCTTCATATGCTGGCCTCAAGCCCAAGGTTGTTTACTGTGTTTCTGATCCACTGGCTGTAAATCAATGGTATCCATCAACTCCTCATTGGGTTTAATGATTTACTAAGATGGCTCACAGAACTCAGAGAAAGGCATATATTTTATAATTTATTACCTACCTTCCAGGCACTGCCATGTGTTCAGCAAGTGAAAGGCTGAATCCTTTCACTTAGGATTTTTATGGAAGCAATAGTCATGTAGGTATGATTGCTTATTAATATAGTCTTCAGCTACTTTTCTCATTGCTGGGACAAAATATCTGATACCCACAAGCAATTTAAGAGAGAAGAGGTTTATTTTGACTTTCACACCAAGGCAGGACAGCATGGTAGAGGGTCATGACTGAGGAAAAGCTATTCACTTCACTGTTGCTAAAAAGCAGAGTGAAGGGAGAGCTGAGAAAGGATGCATGCTCTCAGGTGAACCTCCCACACCCCCAGTGACCCACCTGTTCTGACCGCCCCCCCCATACCAAGCCAGCTGTAACACCCTAATGATCCAGTCGCCTTCCATAAATCCTGCCTCTGAGTGCATGATGTTGAGGGTGATATCTAGATATAAATCATCGCAAACTCTTTTCCTCATTTTAGGGAGTTGGGTGGAAATTTCTAAGCTTCTGATCTTAGTTTGGTCTTGCTGGTACCTAGTCCCTATCTTCAAGTCCAGTAGGAGTCAACTGTATCAGAACAAAAGACATTTCTGTCACCCAGGAAATTCCAAGGGATTAGGAATTCTGTTAGGAACTGCCATGAAGAATATGTGTTTTTATTATAATTACAATGTTAGGGTAAGTTTTGGGAGAGGGGCATTTTACCCATAGGACAGTATGTCTGTTTAGGCCTTTGTCGCTTTATTAGAATTTTGTAATTTTCAGTACACATCTTGTGTGGAGTTTGCAGATTTCCATCTATTTAATTTCTTAGTGTTTTCATGCACTTGGAGTAACCTCGGTTCTTTGTCTCTGGTAATTAATTTCAAGTAGGGCTGAAAATTAAGAGAGTCCAAATGGAAATAAGTGAGGTGACATCTTTTGTATTATAAGTAATGTTGTGTTTTAAATTTGGTTTCTATATTTATTGCTAGTAGATAGAAATATGGTTGATCTTATGGTTGATCTTGTATCTTGTGAATTTGTTGAACTTACTAAATAACTAGTGTTTGAGATTTTCTACATGGCCAGTCGTTGCTGTCAAATAGGAAAGTTTTATTTCTTCAGTCTCTATGACTTTTTGTTTATCTCTTTCCTACCATATTTTTTTGGCTTTGAGTTAATTTTTAAATGCTAAATATTTATTCTTGTAGGGATGACTTTATGAGCCCCGTTGGGGACTACAGTGCTAGTTTGACTTACCTTATCATTGTGATTTGAGATCTTCAGCTTTTCTTGGACTTCACAAAGTGAGTTTGGCTTGATCTTGAATATGAACCTATGTTTCGCTCCTGCTTAAGTAAGGAAAATCTTTTTGCAATCTGAGATTCACCAATTCTACTTCTTTGAACATCTTCTTGTTCTTTACACTATGTCTTTCCACCTTTTTTACTTTTCTCAGTTTATGGTATCCTTGTTCTCTGCTGTTACCTTATTTCAATAGAGAAAATGATGCGATTTAAAAGCTTACCACTGAAGTTACAAGTGTTCTGTAATCTATCTGCTTTTCTGTTACAGTGCTCTTTCTATCTTTGGTGAGGGTCTGAATCTCATTTCTTCCTTTTTAAGAACAATTTTTCTGGGAAGAATTTTGTTTGTGAAGAGGAGGGAAGAGTTAATGGAAGGTGAAAGAGTTGTCTAGATCCACCATTTTAATTTCCTCATCTCCTGTTCGTTTTGCAAGGTATAGCCTTTGGACTTTGGCTCCTACTGCATCCACTTCTGAAACAACTTTGTAGGGTGCCAGTGACTAACAAGCCAGTGAACTCAGGGGACACTTTCTTTAGAGATGGGGTTCCAGGCAGCATTTGTTACTGTTAGGCACGTCCTGGCTACTCTTTTTTTTTTTTGGCTTTTCTAATTGTATTCATAGCCTTAATTTTCTCACATCTGTCTGGAATACAAATCTTCTGCAGCTTAATCAGTAACTACAAATGCTATCTTAATGCTAAATGAAAATTTCTTATTTTAGATTAATACAAGATTTGTATGAATTTTAGAACAAAATGTGAAGTTATAAAGAATTCAGGTTGTGGCAGGAAATTTTGGACAGGGTGTGCACTACTCTGTCAGAGATACTGAAAAAGGTTGAAAAGTGTTGATATTTCTTATTTAAATGCCCTTTTCCAGCAATCTTACAAGGTATATATTGTATTTCTGACTAATCACAAAGGATTTGAGGTGGGGAAGGATAGGATATACACAGGAAACAATGCTTTGTTCTTTCTGATTAGAAAGCTAAGTTAACAGTAAGAAAGTGGAGTAAAATTTGTTATTCTATGTTAAAACTATGCCTTGAATGTCAGGAGGAAGAAGTATTTTACTTAATTTTTTAGGTGGTAGGGTATATTTGAGGCTTTTATTTTTTTTGAGACAGGGTCTCATTTTGTAGTTCATGCTGGCCCTGAGCTTTCTATGTAGCCCAGGCAAGCCTCAAACTCAGCAATCCTCCTGCCTCTGCCTCCCGAGTGCTGGGATTTCAGGCGTGAGCCACCATGCGCAGCATTGTGGTATGTGGTACTGATTGTTGGTGGGCATAAGTCACCACGCCCAGTATTGTTGTATGTGTTTACCAGGGATCAAACCAGGAACCTTGTGCTTGCTAGGCAGGTGCTGGAACCACTGAGCTAAATCTCTGGCCCCTAGTTGAGGATTTTTAAGTTGAAAAAGGGGGCTGTCTTGGCCAAGGGGGTGATAATTCTTCATCTTTCCCAACGTAATGAATTAAGCCCTCTTCCACACTTTTATAGCACATTGTCTACCTCTGATGTAGAATTTACATTGTATTATCATTACTTGTTTGTATTTTGCTTTCTCAAGTAGAATAATTAGTTTATGAGTAAAGTTGATCCTGGTAATCTTTCACCATCCCTATTTCAGGGGTTGGCATAATAATGGATTTCTTAACTAGTAAATAAATAGTTTTGAAATTTTGAATCTCTAATTTGAATAGCTTATCATAATATATCATTTGAAATACTACTCATTGTAGTGTTGAATGAATTAGAGGCTACTTCTGCTTCCTCTCTGCTGACATATGTTTTAGTTAATAAAATTATTTTGAGAGAGAGGTTATGGCTTTAGAAGCCTGTGCCTTTGCAGACAGTAATATACTATTATAGTTTACCTTGTGCAAATCAGCTGTCTGTTTGGGTCTTGTGTTTGTTTTCTCCATAGACATAATCCAGCCTTTGGTTGTTTAGAGTAGCAGATGGAAGGAGTCCATGGAGATGTGGATTTATTAGCTTTCACAATGAGAGACCACACTGGTTGTGCTAAGGATTAAAAGGGAGATAGGTCTTGTTTTTTTTTTTTGTGCTATTTTCAACAGTGTAGCTAGCTCTTGTGACTGTAATCAGTGGGATGAAGACCAGCAATAAACAGAGTGCTTCCTTCAAGTCCCAAGACTGTTGGTTGCAGCTGTCCTAATTACGAAGGAGCAGTTTTTCTTTTTGAGTGTAGACTGATTGTACTGTACAGTTATTACTATTTACTTTTGAGACGATAACAGACTGATTTAGAGTACTGTATACTGTATACCAAATTAGGAAGCTTGGATTAATATTTTCAGAATCTTTTGTAGAGTGAATTTTTGCAACATGTCCTATAGTTGAAGAATAATGGCTGTGTTTATAAAGTAATATGTTTAGTCTTCTTCCTAAAAACACAGTGCTACCTTTATTAGTGGTTTTTCTTGTGAGTTAGAAAAATCACCAACTTGACTTACTTTCCTGTTGTTTATTATGATTCTGACAAATACTGTTAAGTTGAAAAGTTTAAACATTGTTTATGATGTTTAAATGACAGAATCATATCGTGAGTGCTAACCTTTCCCTCTTAAAATGTAAAAATGTGTATGTTTTGAGCTATGAATTAAGAGACAAACATCTTTAAACTTGGTTGAAGTCTTACTTTGGAAATCACAGCCAGTGACCAGTGAAACAGTTTTGAGACAATTAAAGCTTAGGTGAAAGGAGGCGTTCTCCTGCTGTGCCCTTTTAGAAGTCTGGTGGAACGGAGAACGTTTCCTCTGACAGCACTGTCAGCAATGAATAGATGAATGAATTGGTCTCTGCTCAGAGCTCACAACACATGTACTAACCCCTCCAAGGACATAAAAGAGCAGCAAAACCTACCTTAACAATGATTCAAGCTTCTGAAGAGAGAGACTTTCAAGAAGTGAAAAGCAGCGTGTACTGTATAGTGATAAAGAAACAAAAGAGCTTGTGACAGTATCGAAGAACCTGACATTTGCTTTGTCTATACAAGAGATGAAAGGAATTTTGCTGACATAATCAAAATAATAACTGGTTTTATATCAGTTTGAGCCTAAAAGTAGACATCAGAATATTTTTCTTTGTATTTCTGAACAATTGTTATCTCTTTCAAAAATGTGTGTGGAGTGGTTTTGTTTTGGGGAAGAAAAACGTGACATGGATTTTATGAGCTTAGTAGCTGTAGGTGGAGACTCTCTTGTTTTGTTTGCCAAACCTTTTTAATAAGCAGTGAAGTCAGGATATCAAAGATTGGCGTTTTTTCTTTTTCTGGGATCTTTGTTCTTTGCTTGCTACTTCAAGTAATTTCAGCCAGACGGGGGGATAAATATGGAAGAAAAACAAATAATGGTGAATTTCTCCTGTTTGGCAATGATTTCTGTGAGATCCTTCTGTATCTCCTATGAAGAAAGATGTGGCTCTGATGTGAGGCAGTGATTGTGTGTGGACATTGGCCTGGTTTAGTGGGGCTGTGGGTTAGTGGGCATAGCTTGGTGTGCTGAACAGATTGTATCTTTATCCAGCAGTAAGTAGGCACTAGTAAGTTGGCTGACTGGGGAGTGTCATTTTTTTTTCTCTGATGTCTGTTATGGATGATTCCAGTATTCTGCGAAGGAGAGGGTTACAGGTAAGTAAAAGAAAGCCTTCTTACTGATCTCCTTCCTTTTAGTGTTTTTTAAAAATGTACTAAACAGATTATTGCTATTTTATTTGATTAATTTGAGGCCTGAGTCAGACCACTGAGTTCTTCTTTATTCTGTTGTATGCAAAATTATAGAGAACTTATTTAAGATCTTCCTCTGATAGAAAAATGTTGTTTAAGCTTATTTATATTACATTAAGCAAGTGTATTAAATCAGCCATATAAAATGCAAAACCAGTTTTGGGTATGATACATTATTGCTGATAGATTATTTATAATAAACATATTTTGTTCCTGACAACCATGCGTGTGCCTTACCTCCTCATTAAATTAATTTCTCTCTCTCTCTCTGTCACTGTCTCTCGGTCTCTCACTCTCTGTCTCTGTCTGCCTTTTTCTCCATATTTCTTTGGTTCTACATATCATTTTAAGATTTTTTTTCTGAATTATCACTGCATATATACAGTCCATCAATCTGTCTGCCTGTCCTCCTTAATGCTTAGGTAGTTTGGCATAAGAGTAGGTAAGTAAAGTTAACAGTGAAGAGAAATAAACTGATAGATAACTTAATTGAATTTCACTAAAAGAACACACGACATATTCTTTTAAATTTAATGATTAATATTTTTAATACTCTGTAACTTAGATTACCTTTCTTTAGTCTTATCTATAGAGAATAACCAGCTTCAATGTAGTCCATCACTAAATCTTTTTGAGAATTGACATAATGAAGGTTCCAGTATAAAGCACTATATTCATCAGCAAATCTGTGATGGTCTAGTCATGAAATGTAGCTCCTTCTCTTGTTTTATTTTCCCCTTTCTTTATTTGACATTTGTAAAGACTTGATTTTTGTTGTCTATTTTTTGATTTTCATTGTTTTTTTACCAAAATGATAAGTCTTTAAAATTATTATAAATTAATATTGTTTGGTTTCTTTAAAGTACTCAAAAATATATAGAATAAATTTAAGCAAAATATGAACTACAACAAATTGTGGTATTTGCAGTTAATATTATAATCTGCACTTATTGATGATGTTGTAAACATTCAAAGCCCTTGGGAAATACGCACTGAATCTTTAGCAGTTGTCCAGGGCAGCCTGGATTTTTAAAAGTCAACAATAGATTTCAATGCCTTATATTAATTTCTTCTGTTACTAAAATTGGTTTGATGAGATTTGTCACTTGATCTTTTTTTTTTTTTTTTGAGACAGGGTCTTGCTTTGTAGTTCAGGCTGGCTCTGAGCTCACTATGTAGCCCAGGCAAGCCTCAAACTCACAGCAGTCCTCCTGCCTCTGCCTCCTGAGTGCTGGGATTTCAGGTGTGAGCAACACGTCTGGCACTGTGGTATATGGTACTGATTGCTGCTGGGTGTGAGTCACCATGCTTGGCATTGTGGGTATGTGGTTACCGGGGATTGAACTCAGGGACCTTGTGCTTTTGAGGCAGACACCAGAACCACTGAGGTAAATCTGCGGCCCTGTCACTTGAATTTTTAAGGGAAATTTGGAGAAATATTTATATTCAGAAGACCTTTCAAGAATATCCGTGTTAAAAACGTTCAAGTAGCTGCTGATTAAAAATAACTGATTTTCTATGCACATTTAATTGCATTGATTGTTTATACCTTCATTTCTCTTTAGTTGCCAGGATCCAGAAATAGAATCATCTTTGTCAGAGGGGAAATATTTTTTTTTTGAGACAGGGTCTCGCTTTGTAGTTCAGGCTGGCTCTGAGCTCACTATGTAGCCCAGGCAAGCCTCGAACTCAGCAATCCTCCTGTCTCTGCCTCCCGAGTGCTGGGATTACAGGTGTGAGCCACCACGCCCGGCAGGGGGAAATATTTTTAATTATTGTATTTTTTGTGTTAAATCAATCATTTTTCTTTGGTGACTAAGTCTGTCTCCAGCATCTGCTAGCCTATTTACTGATGTCTTTCCTTTTCAATTTATTTTTTCTAGTCAAAGCACCAAAGTGACAAACTGCTGGATTAAGTAGAAATGGAAGGTGATTTTCTGGTAGCTATACTTTGTGATTTTTAGAGATACTTTCTTGCTAGGTAACTAAGAGTACCCTCAAACTCTCTATGTAGCTGAGTCTTGAATTTGAAATCCTCCTGCCTCAGCTTACCAAGTGGTGGGATTTACAGGCATGTACTATCATGCCCAGCTTTCTTTTTTTCTTTTATTACTTTAAGGTTATTTTCCAGAAGATTGCATTGGAACACTTTGAAACAGAAACAATGCTTGAAAAGTAACAGGGAGATTATTTGTTTTAAATAGTTAAATTATAAGATTTAAAAAATAAGTTTTAAATTTATATACATGAACACACACAAGCTAATCTGTACCTAGTGATAACAGGTCATCTACTAGGTAGCCTCAGATTAGAAGTTGAAAATCCAAACAGATATTTGGATTTCATTAATTGCTTTTCAGTAACATGACAGATTTCCTAAAATTTTTCTAGAAAATTACCCAACAGTACAATCTGCTGTGATCTCCCAGCTTTCTTTTTTGGGGGAGGGGAAGTACCGGGGATCAAACTCAAGCCCTTTCGCAAAGGTAGCTGCAGTACCACTGAGCTAAATTCCCCACCTGCCCCAGCTTTTTTTTTTTAAACCAGTTATCTTAGGAGGTGGCAGTGAGTTTATAAATTCCCAAGGTCAGGGACCTCACATGACTTGTTTGACATTCTATCTCTACTGGCTACAGCAGGATCAAGTACAAAGCTGTATTTTTTGACTGCGTGAATAAAAACAGTACCACTGCCAAAAGGATATCTGTTCTCACTGTATTTTTTTTACAAAGGTTTAACAGTTTTGGATGATATTGTAAAAAAATGATGGGTAAATATTGGGCTAAAAGAAATATTTGTGGAGGACACTGGGTTAAACTATTTAACTAGAAAAACCAAAGAAATCATTTTAAAGATGATCAGAATTTTAAAAAACAGAAAAATTGCTAGGTTCAAAATACAAAAAGCACATTCGAACATTCTAGCAATAATAAACCAGAAAAGATAGATTTATCACCCATATTAATTAGCAACAGAATTCTCCCAGTACCAAAACAAATTTACTAATATACCTGTTTTTACAAAGAAAATTGAAATATTTTGAGAACTATAGAATGAAGGATGATCATGTGACATGGTAGAAATTATATTAAAGATGATAATTTACAAATTTGATGGGAATAATTTTTAAAAATAGAATGATTTTTAAGTTCTCAGAATATCTAGAACAACTTTAAAGAATATTTTAAAAATTGAGTCTAGTTTAGGTGAAGGCAGCTTTTGTCAGACCAACTAATTTTTCACCTAGATTGAAGCAAAATAATCCATATGATTTTGGTACAAAATAAATGTAGAAATAATAAGTAATAGAATAGGAGCAGACTGATTTATTTAATAACTCATGGTAAGAAAGACACATAAATGAAGGCCTTTGGAATTAGTAATTATGATTGAATTATTAGGATAATTAACTATATGGAGAAAGATTAGACTTTATTATTATAAATAAACCAAATAACAGTAATGGAGTACTTTTTCCAAAGAAACAAGTTTCTTTCTTACTTACTCACAAAAACAAGTCCAGGAGTTTCATAGGTGGAGCATCTTTTACATTGGATCACTGTGGTTCTCAGTCTCAAGCTGGTTTCCCATTTATTTACCCAAAAAGTAGGTAGAAAAATCAGTCTTCACTGTATAAGAAATCACAGGATACCAGGTTCAACTGAGAATAGTAAAACAAAAAAAATTGAGAATATTTGTGTTGTTGATACAGGCATTGCCCTCAGGCAAAAATTAAATTATGTCATGTTTTTTCTTCCATTTCTGCTTTTGCTGTTCAAAGATGAGAGTATTTAAAGTGCCATTGTTCAAAGATATGTAATTATTTTGGAGGACATATGACAACATAATTCATAATGGGAATCATTGTTGACAAAGCTTGCTTTGGGTTTTTACATTACAGATTATAATTAGTAGTAAGTTACTATCATACAAAATGTGATTCACTTATTTTTTGTCCTTAAAAACAAATAGTCAAGAACTAGATTTTAAGCAATCTTTTTTCTTGAAATTTATTTCATATGGTGACATACAGATAAAAATGTCACCTAATTATTTACTTCTGTTCCATATTTCCTTGTTCTTCTTTTGGGGAGATTGAAAAAATAAAGAAAAAATTTCAGTGTGTAGTCATCAATCTCTTAAGATATTTTCATCAAGTTTGTAAAATAGATGATTTTAAAAGTTGGTTTGGCTTTTCTGTTTTCCTCCTCCTTTTCTCTTTGTCATATATATTTTTGGTCTCAATTGCAGCCGTATTCCTCCCCCTCCCCTCAACTAGAATTGTCCCTCTCCTGAGGATCAACCTCTTGTCATCCTCTTGCAATTAAGACTCAAGTACCTAATTTTCAGATCTGCTACCATCATGGATAACTTAACATTTTTGCAGACAAGGGTAATCAGTGTAGCCTCAGATCTTTGGAGTTCTACTACCTGTTTTTACTTTGTTTAGTAAGTTATAACAGCACATTGCTTTAGGCATCATATATTTTGTATATGTATTGTAATTGTTTCACCCCAAAAATCTTAGTGATTAAAAATTGTATTAACCTGATCACCTCTGAATTAAATTCCCCTGTTCTCTTGTGTAAATTGGGACCTGTAAATTTCCTATAGATTTTTTTTGTGGCCACCTTTGGATATTTAAAGAAAATTCAACCAGTTTACTTCCCCCATGTATTTCCTCTTGTTTTATACTGTCCTGCTTTGCACACAGTCCATCAATTCTAAAGGTCACATCTTTTACTTTTTAATAACTCTGAAACTGTGGTCTGTAACTTTTGATGTTATGGCCTACTTTTAATTGGCAGTGCTTATTTTTGTTTTTCTTTAAAAATTTCCTCTAGGCACCTAAATTAATGGCAAGTAGAGTTTTGTTGTTGTTTTTTGTTTTGTATTTGATGAAGTGTGTTATGTTACTTATAGGCCTATGCAAGCATTTGAGTTTGTGACTTGTATGTCTATCATCTTAGCCCTCATCCTTTGGTTTTTCTGTCTTGAAAATCTCTGTCCTCTTGATTTTTTGCTTTATGTATCAGTTAATACTCTACATTAATTTATTTGAGATGTACAGTGTTTGTGAATTTTCTTTTGTATAACTGCTTTTGCATTTGTATTCTATTTTTTAAAATGATCCTGGATATAGTATAAGCTTTTTCATTTTGAGGTAATTTTGGTAAGGTACATGTTTTTAGGAGTTTGTCCATTTTGTTATTTAATGAAAAAAATGCTCGTTTTGCTTTTTTAATGCACTGGTTCAAGTTTAATTTTTTTGTGTTATGCTGAACCACATAGGGAATTGTGTGCCTAGGTGGCTGCTGGGAAGATTCTTAATTATTTTCTTATCCTGTTTTACTTTAATCTTTGCTGAATCTATTCTTTACCTTTTTTTTTTTTTTTTTGAGACAGGGTCTTGCTTTGTAGTTCAGGCTGGCCCTGAGCTCACTATGTAGCCCAGGCAAGCCTGGAACTCAGCAATCCTCCTGTCTCTGCCTCCCAAGTGTTGGGATGACAGGTGTGAGCCACCACGCCAAGTACTGTGGTATGTGGTATTGATTGCTGGTGGGCGTGAGTCACCACGCCCAGCTTTCTGTGTGGTCACCAGGATCGAACTCAGGACCTTGCACTTGCAAGGCAGGTGCTGGAACCACTGAGCTAAATCTCCGGCCCTCTGATGAATCTATTCTTTTTTTTTTTTTTTTTTTTTTTTTTTTTTTTTTTTTTTACTTTTTGAGACAGGGTTTCGCTTTATAGTTCAGGCTGGCCCTGAGCTCACTATGGTGCCCAGGCAAGCCGCCTCCGGCATTGTGGTATGCGATGTTGATTGTTGGTGGGCGTGTCTCCACGCCCAGCATTATATGTGGTTACCGGGGATCGAACTCAGGACCTTGCGCTTGCAAGGCAGGCGCTGGAACCACTGAGCTAACCCTCCGGCCCACTGATGAATCTATTCTTATATTCTCCTTTGTATATCTGATCATTCCATGATCACCATTAACAGAAGTTTGTCTTGGTAGTTTTTCTAGAAACCAACTTTTCTTCTACGTCAGCCTTTCCATGTTTTTTGTCTGTTTGTTTGGTTTTTGTTGTTGTTTTGTTTTTGATGAATTTCTTACAAATGTCACATAATAGAGTTTTTGGTCTTTAAAATCTGTTCATGGGGTTGGAGATTTAGTTAAGTGGTTCCAGCACCTGCCTAGCAAGTGCATGGTCCTAAGTTTGATCCCTCATAACCACATACAACAATACGGGGTGTGGTGACTCATGCCCATCAGCAGTCAGTACCACATACTACAATGCTGGTCGTGGGGGTTTTACACCTGTAATCCCAGCACTTGGGAGGCAGAGGCAGGAGGATTGCTGAGTTCCAGGTTTGCCTGGGCTACATAGGGAGCTCAGGGCCAGCCTGGACTACAAACCGAAACCCTTTGTCAAAAGAAAAAAAAAGTATTTACATTTATTATGAATAATTATCTATTTGAACTTGTTTCTGCCATATTCTTATATTTCAGCTCTGCATTTTTTCATCTCATAGCATTTAAAACTACTGATAGCTTCTCTTTGTTTTCTTTTTTTTTCAATCCTGGTGATCTGTTAGAACAACTTTAAATTTTTAACTGTTTGCTGAACAAACACAAGTGTTGTTTTCCTGTTATCATTTTTTCCTGTCATCCATATTATTTTTGCCCAATATTTTGATATACTCCTTAAAAAGAACTCTTCAAATTAGATTATTATTGATATTTAGTATACGTATTGTTTATTGAGATTTTTGTATGTCAGTTTTCTTGCATCATATTCATTTTGAGCTCTTATACTTTCTCCCTGAGAATATATTTTTTCCTAAAATATGTGATTTATACAGTTAGTATGTTAATAATAAATACTTATATTTATTTAAGTATCTTTATTTTGCCTCTGACTTTGAAGGGTAGTTTAAATATATAATTTTATAGTGATAGCCATTTTTCTCATACTTCACTATATATTCAGTTATCTTTTATTTCCATCATTGTTGTTGAGAAATATATGCCAGTATAATTGTCTTCCTTTTAAGTTTCTGAATCTTACTTTGTGACTTTTAAGATGGTGTTTTATTTTTTTATTTATTTACTTTTGTGATATTGGGGGTGAATTTGGGCCTTGTGCTTGCAAGGTAGGTGTGGTACTACTTGAGCTAAACCCTTGGCCCTTAAGATGGTGTTTTAGTACCATTATCATTTACCTGGTTTAAATTTTTACTATAACTATCATTGCTGTTTCTTGAGTTGGGTTATTTTTCCAATATATGTGTATTAATTTCATTAATCAATTTTAGAAATTTCTTAGCCATTGGCTCATTAAATATTATAACTTCATTTACATTTTCCTTCTGATATTCTGATCAGACATGTTGAACACAGTGCGACATATGAAAAAGCATATACTATATATCTGATTTAAATAAAATGTCAGAACAGTAAAACTGGACTGTAAGTTAGAAAGCAAGATGATAGTTTTCCTGATAACATTTATTTTCTTTGGCCTGGCTGTTGATTACACTAGTATGTTCTGTTTGTGAAAATTTTAATTATATCTATCTGTACGTTTTTTGTATTTAGATTATATCTCAAGTAGTTAAACAATATTTGTTGTCTTATTTAATCTAGTGAGAGACAGAAGTATAGAAAAACATTAAACAAAATTGTGGAAACCATTATTTTAGACTAAATTCCTAATAGGCTACAGCAGACCAACCCAAGCCATCATGAAGTAACTCATAACTGTCCTGTAACCAAACTGAACTTGGAAATGAGTCAGTTTTACAAAAATCAGGATATTCTCAGCAATCACAAGAGGCCTAGTTTACCTGAGCAGCCATGATAAGAATATACTCATGTCTTCATCACTGAACAGTGTCCAAGGAAATCGCAGTGCAAAGGTGGGAAAGCTGACCCACTCCACCCACAGAGCATGTCATTGACTTTTGTCACAGAAAAATAATTTTCAGGACACATCAGGAAGAGGCATACACAGAGATATAGAATGTGAGTCCTTTAAACTGTGGGCCCTCCTGCCTTAAGCTAAGCATATTTATGGAAGGTTTAGGGGGTAGAAATCTGTACAATTTGTGAATCTGTGCAGAGTTTTTAGAGAATATCCCGTTTATAGATGAAAGGTGAGAGCTCTTTCTGCAAGGGAATGGCAAAGGCCCATTCATAGATGATACTTGTAACACGTGATAGAGCTGTAACCTATCCATTTGAGAAAAACTCACTTAAAGTAAAAGGGTTATATGGCCTTAGGGATTTTTGACTGGGCTTGTGTCATGAACCTGCAATTTTTATTAAAATACGTTTTAAGGGCCGGAGGGTTAGCTCAGTGGTTCCGGCGCCGGCCTCACAAGTGCAAGGACCTGAGTTTGATTCCTGGTATAATGCTGGGCGTGGAGACACGCCCACCAACAATCAACACCACATACCACAATGCCCGACGTGGTGGCTCACACCTGTAATCCCAGCACTCGGGAGGCAGAGACAGGAGGATTGCTGAGTTCGCGGCGGCTTGCCTGGGCACCATAGTGAGCTCAGGGCCAGCCTGAACTACAAAGCGAGACCCTGTCTCAAAAATAAAAAAAAAAATACATTTTAATATTATAGATGCTCTTTGTCTCCTCTGTACTTT
>PVIC010036351.1:7235-18715 GCA_004025085.1 Thryonomys swinderianus
CTCAGCAATCCTCCTGTCTCTGCCTCCCAAGTGCTGGGATGACAGGCGTGAGCCACCACGTCCGGCATTGTGGTATGCGGTGTTGATTGTTGGTGGGCGTGTCTCCACACCCAGCATTATATGTGGTTTCTGGATATCGAACTCAGGTCCTTGCGCTTGCGAGGCAGGCGCCAGAACCACTGAGCTAACCCTCCAGCCCGAGACAAATCTACTCTTTAAACAAATAGTTTGAAATATTTTATGCAGACTAACAAACTTACTTTGCTAACTAAAGTATTTGATTAAATAACTCATCTGTGAAATGTTAGAAGTTACTGTACCTACGGGAGACACTGTGCAAATCTCTACTTTATTGAGAAAACAATTTGTGGAATGAACTTTAATTAGCTTTTTTCTTTTTGCAATACTTGTTCTTAGATCCAGCCCTTCACACTTAATTACATTTTTTATTTTAAGATAGAATCTCACAAAGTAGCCCAGGCTGAGCTCAAATTATGGTCCTCTGCCTCTGCCTTGCAGAGTGCTGAGATTACAAATGTACATAAGCACACCTGCTTTTTATAACTTTGTAGGATAAGCTTCGTTATGAATGACAAGTGTTCATTGAATAGCACCTGTATCCAATGTGTATTTAACAATTAACTAATGAAGCCTACTTGACTATTATCATCTAGATCAGCGATGCTGACTGATCCTTGTAGAGCTTTCAGGGATAACAAATAGCCTCCTATGGAACACGTAGGTTCCCCTGTGTTCCTACATAGTGATAAATTGTGCAAATTTTTTAAGTATCAAGAAGTTAGAAAAAGTCTTTTAGAATAATTTAATGTGGCATATCTAAAGTTATTCTTAGTGAAAATCTTAGGATATGTGCATTGTTATGCTCTCACTTAAAAGTTAAGAAAACTGAAGCATAAGAAAACTTAGTAACTTTCCAATGTCACATAGTAAATGGGAGAACTATTTTCTAAAACCAGGCTATCTAGCTATAGAGCCCATACTAACAATTGCCCCTGCCCTACTCTCTTTAATGTTTTAAAAGGGAAGGAAATCCTAAACATAATTTAAAATATTAAGCAGCTGTAGTTTGCAAAATGATGCTGATTTATAGAATAAACAGTAATTTAGGTTGAATGTCCTTTAATGTGCTTAGGACCTGAACTATTCTAGATTTTGTATTTTTTTCAGATTTTTTAGATATTTGCATAATGAGATATCTTAGGGATGTGTCTGAGTCTAAACAAAAAATGTGTGTTTCATATATACATACACATAGTCTGGTGATAGGTCTTTCTTTTACAGTGTCTTAAATAATCTTGTGCATAGAAGTTTTCTGGTGTGAAATTTTCCTGTCTGGGTTCATGTTCGCACTCAAAAAGTTTTAGATGTTGGGATCATTTTGGATTAGGTATGATAAACGTGTATTTGATAGACATTACTTAAAGAACTGATGGACTCAGTGACCAAATGCTAAGATGAGGTAGCCATAAGTAGACTCCCAAGATTAGTTTTAAGATAAGAGTAATGTTGGGGCCCAGGATTTAGCTCAAGTGGTACCGTGCCCACTTTGGAAGCACAAGGTCCAGAGTTTGATCCCAGTTCTGCAAAAAATAAAATTAAGGTCTGGAGGGTTAGTTCAGTGGTTCCAGCGCCTGCCACGCAAGCGCAAGGACCTGAGTTCAATCCCCGGTAACCACATATAGTGCTGGGTGTGGAGACACACCCACCAACAATCAACACCGCATACCACAATGCCGGACGTGGTGGCTCACGCCTGTAATCCCAGCACTCGGGAGGCAGAGACAGGAGGATTGCTGAGTTCGCGGCAGCTTGCCTGGGCACCATAGTGAGCTCAGGGCCAGCCTGAACTACAAAGCGAGACCCTGTCTCAAAAAAGCAAAAATAAATTAATGAATTAATTTAATTAAGTTAAATTAAATAAGAGCAATGTTAACAAATGTTTTTTTAAAACTTCAAATATATGGAAAGTGCAGCAGGGTCAACTTGGGAGGATACGATTAAAATATGTTTTATCTTGTCATCACTAATGGAAATCTTTGTATCTTTCAATAGGTTAACATTAATGATATCTCAGAAATCTACAGAGAGAAGGCAGTGTTCAGGTGTCTAAGGTAAAAGCTTCAGTTAGCCCTGTTTGAAGAAAAACTAAAATTAGGTACAAACTGATTATATTACTCTGTTGTAGCCTTTATTTCTTATTACAGTGTTTTCAGTTAGCCTAAGAACATAGGCTTTATTTGGTAAGTTAATGGTCCTCAACCCTTACGGTACCAGGGATGGGTTTTGTGGAAGACGGTTTTTCAGCAGACTGAGGGGGCAGGATGGTTTCACGATGATTGAAGCACATTACATGTACTTTGTACTGTATCATTATTCTTCAATAAATACTAAAGTAATTATACAGTTTACTGCCAAATCACTGGGATCCCCCTACTTGTTTTCCTACCACCAGATGCAGCTGTTTAACTGAAGTACGTCAACTCAGTTGGCTCTGAGCTCTCCCACCAGATGCAGTTTGTCACTTGTTACTCACTGGTAGAGATTTAATATGAATCTACAAGCAGTTGATTTATTATGATCTCTGTAGTCAGACCTCTGCTAATGTTAATCTGTATTTGCAGCCACTCTGCAACACTAGCATCACTGTCTCAGATCTACCTCATATCACTAAGCTTAAAATTCTCATAAGGAGTCTGGAGATTTAGCTCAGTGGTTCCAGTGCCTGCCTCGCAAGCACAAGGCCCTGAGTTTGATCCCCAGTAATCACATACAATGCTGGGCGTGGTGACTCACGCCCACCAGCCATCAATACCACATACCACAGTGCCTGGTGTGGTGGCTCACACCTGTGATCCCAGCACTCGGGAGGCAGAGGCACAAGGATTGCTGAGTTCTAGGCTTGCCTGGGCTACATAGTGAGCTCAGGGCCAGCCTGAACTACAAACCGAGACTCTGTCTCAAAAAAAAAAATTCTCATAAGGATGTGCAACTTTGCATGTGTAATTCAGTATAGGCTTTGTGCTCCTTTAAGAATCTGATGCAGGCCAGGGATTTAGCTCAATGGTTCCAGTGTCTGGCTGGCATGTGCAAGGTCCCAAGTTCTATCCCCAGTACTACATACCACGATGCCAGGCCTGGTGGCTCACGCTTGTAATCCCAGCACTCAGGAAGCAAAGGCAGGAGGATTGCTGTGAGTTCAAGGCTAACTTGGGCTACATAGTGAGTTCAGGGCCAACCTAAGCTGCAAAGCAAGACCCTGTCTCAAGAAAGTAAAAAAAATATAATCTGAGGCTACTACTGCAGTATCTGACAAAAGGTCAGCTTCTCTCAGTTTGCTTTTATATTGTATAAATTTAGGTAAAAAATGCCAAGAATATTTAATGGGCAAGAAATTTTGGAAGTCTGCTTTGTTACAGTAGGTCTCCAGTAGGGAGTTAGGAATCACAGCTGCTATACAGTCTCAGGGGTAGAGGTATTTGCAAGTAATAAAAATCATCAATGGGTTGGAGGTATATGAATTAGAAACTACATCAATTGATAAAATGATAGTTTCTTTCTACTGTGTGTTGGGGGTGGGGGTTTTTAGGGATCAAAACCAATGCCTCATATATGCTAGGCAAGTTCTCTATCCTGAACCTACATCCTTAGGCCAGTTTTCCACTTTTAAAAGTCTTTATTAGGAAATATTCAGAGCCTAAATTATTAATATTACAATGTTGTGAATATATATAAAATGCAGAATATATCATTTTTGGCAGGAAAAGTATCTCAGTTCACACCAAGGAAACAGTTTTACTCTTAGTAAAATGCAGATTCTCAAACTTGAGAATTCTTCTAAAACCATGCAAATAAAAATTTTAAACACAAATTTCTGTTAAAAATTTATTGAGAATGTACTTCAGTGATAGAGTGCTGCATAATATGTATGAGGCCCGGAGTTTAATCCCCATCACCAAAAAAAAAAAGTTCTGACTATATATTTAAAGTTGTTTATATGTTGTTAATAGGACTACAGGATTTCATCCCAGGGGTGAAAACAAAATGAGACCAAGTTCATCTGACAATATGAAAAGAAACTGTGTATTTCCAAAAAGGGATGAAATGCAGACACTCAGTAACTCACTTTCACCATTAAAGAGCCTGAAAGACACTTGCGCATCACAGTCACAAAGCAAAATAGATTTAACTAATAGTTCACCCGATACCTCAAAACACCTCACTGAAAACTTAAATAGCATAATGAAAAGAAATCTGAACTTTGGTGTTCCTGAAATAAAAAGTTACAAAAAAGATTGTGCTTCTTTTGCAACTTGTGACCCGAAAAGTATAAATCGCACTTTTTCAAAAGACCAAGAAATAACTTCACAGAAACTTCTTAAGAATCTCCCAGACCCTGCACAGAAAACTTGTCCTGCAAACATAAAGCCAACAACTGATGATGCTCTTGTGCATAATCCATCAGTGTTCTCTGAGCCTGTTACGCATTCTGTGAGTAATACACCTGCCAACCTAGAAATACATGACATAGTCTTAGAACATCAAGATAATGAACTGTTAGATTCATCTATTAACAAGTCTACATATGCCAGTTTTCCAGAACCCATAAATATCCAGAGGAGAATTTCTGATACATTGAGTCCCAGTCCTATACCTTTTGGAGCATCTGGAAGCTTAACCTCTGATGTGAATCAAACAGCAGAGTATTCTTTGTCTCAGCAACAGGATAAAGAGAATCCAAAAGCCCTAACCCAGAAAGCTGCCACATACTGTAATGAACTTCCACAGTCTGCCTGCGCCCCAGTATATAATTCTTCTGACTGCTCACTGAGAACTCCATACTACGCTTGGTGCATTTATCAGTACAGCAGCAGCAATGGCAATACTGTTACCCACACATACCAAGGGATGACATCATATGAAGTACAGTCACCTCCTTCAGGAATATTGACTACACTTACAAGTACTGTCCAAAACACATATTCTAATCATCTGTACTCTCAACATTTTAGTTACTTTGCTGGTCAGCCACAAGCAAATGCCTTTGTGCCAGTGCGTGGATATTTTCAATCTCAAATGCCTATTTCTTATCATTTTCAGCAACCAATTGTTTCACATTATGCTTCTCATCAGCCATTACCACAAGCTGTTTACCCTTTTCCTCCTGCTCCAGGTGGATGTCCAGAAACTCGTTGGATTTCTGGTGAGTTGTGTAAATTTTAACATTTAAGTCTTAATTTTGTACATTTATGTACATAGAATTCACAATAAGTGATGGGCCATTTTTCCATGCACATGTGTAGAATTGTTCATATATGAGACAGAGTTGAATTGTTTTATTAGTTTCAAATATTGTGGCCAAAGATTAAAGAAAAAGAACTGATCACATCACAGTTATATCCTGAAAGAAAATTCAATCCCAGTGTACATTTAAGTAATTATAGTTAAATCCATTCAGTGATAGTCATTAAATAATTCTTAAAATTTGTTAATGGGATGATAATTTTTATACTATATCACATAAACTTACTTAGACGCCAACATTTTAACTTGACCACCCCAGATGATAAAATCAGGGATGTTAGATGTTCAGCATTTTTAAGATTTCATACTCTGAAACAAATTATCTTGATAATTGGAGGGAAGTTTTGAGGAAAACATGATGAAAAAGGAAACTTCATATAAAGCAGTATTTTTCTTTCAGTATATTGATATAATACAGTATCTTAGAATAAGTGAATGATTTTAATTGAAATGTGCTGAAAGAACTTGGTATTCTGCCTGAGACTTGAATTTTTTTCTTTAAGCACCTATTAAATATGACTATAATATAAGATTGTAATTGAAATGTGCATTTACTAGACTTAAAACAGAATTTCAAAATATTAATTCTGCAAAAAGAATTGCACCCAAGGGCTGGAGGGTTAGCTCAGTGATTCCGGTGCCTGCCTCGCAAGCGCAAGGTCCTGAGTTCAATCCCCGGTAACCACATATAATGCTGGGCATAGAGACACGCCCACCAACAATCAACACTGCATACCACAATGCCGGCTCACGCCTGTGGTCCCAGCACTCGGGAGGCAGAGACAGGAGGATTGCTGAGTTTGCAGCGGCTTGCCTGGGCACCATGGTGAGCTCAGGGCCAGCCTGAACTACAAAGCGAGACCCTGTCTCAAAAAGCAAAAAAACAAATAATTACACCCAAGTATCCTCTTATCAGATAACCTGTACTTTAAATAAAGGTAACATCTGTTAATATCTTAAAGAAATGCAAGAAAATTTCCTTTTAAACAGTTGTTTCAAACCCCATCAACTGTCATAAGTACAGTACAAAAAATTAATTAAGCACCATTTGTCTGAATTCTAGTAAAAGCAGACTGCTGGGCTGGGGAATTTAGCTCAGTGGTTCCAGCACCTGCCTCACAAGTGCCAGGTCCAGAGTCCAGTCCCCAGTACCCACCCCCCAAAAAAAGCAGAAGACTGTTGCAGAGGTAGGGGGTTACTAGAGATTGAACCCAGGGCCTCTTGCATGCTAGGTGAGTGTTAAAGCACCTGCCTCACAAGTGCCAGGTCTTGAGTCCAATTGCCAGTACCCGCCCCCCAAAAAAAGCAGAAGACTGTTGCAGAGGTAGGAGGTTACTAGAGATTGAACCCAGGGCCTCTTGCATGCTGGGCAAGTGTTAAAACACTGAGCTGCATTCCCAACCCATACTTTTGTTTCTTAAAAAAGTCAAAAGCAGCCTGAACTACAAAGCGAGACCCTGTCTCAAAAAGGAAAAAAAAAATCAAAAGCAGAGCTGTGCACATCCTCCACATCCAGCCTCATTTCCTGCTGCTTCCACCAAGTACTCAAGTGGCATTGACCTTTTACTGCTTCCCATTTGACAGTCTTTCTGGTGCTCTGTACATGTTTCTCTCATGTAATAAAATTGAGTAGTAGTGTAACTATTTATCTTTTCCTTCCTTCACTGCCCTGCAAAATTTGGAGTTTAAGCAAAAGAGATTTTTTCACCTGAGGAAAAGTATAGTGCACTTTAATTTTTTTAAATCAGAAATCTTGATTTTAATTTGTTCCTAAAAGCTTTCATTGTTTGAACTTTCTTGTGTTTTATGTAGTTAACCTATTTGTGATTTTTAAAAATCACTACAGAATCAAGTCTACCTGTGACTTTCAATCATACTGTCTCTCTGACTGTATTGACCAAATGAAAATTTAAAAAGTTATTTAGCCAGGCGTGGTGGCTCACACCTGTTATCCCAGCACTTGGGAGGCAGAGACTGGCAGATTGCTGAGTTCAAGGCTTTCCTGGGCTACGTAGTAAGCTCAGGGCCAGCCTGAACTACAAAGCAAGACCCTGTCTCAAAAAAAAAATGTTATTTAAAGAATCTAAAACACTATCTTAAAAAGGTAGGAAGCAATTACATTTTAAGCACATTTTCTAGTTTTCAGAAGTGTAAATGATCCATAGAAGATTAACTGCATTAATAAAAGAGTGTGAAAATCTCTCTGAGCCATACAAACAGATTTGTTCAATATGGTTGTATTGAACACTAGAAAATGTAATTAAAGGTGCTTAAATTAAGCATGTTCTTTACTAACATGTAGTTATCACAGAATACCTGAGGAAGATGCCAGGGATATTGCTCTTCAACCAGTGAAGAACCTACTCTTCAGAGAAGCTTAAATAAGTTTCCCAAGATCCTATAAATACTAAAGGGCAGGTGTGAAGTTTCAACTCTGATCTCTTTGGCTCCAGTGTAATCTCAGATTATTTCTACTTTACTATTATATATCATTAGCCTATATCAGTAACTTGTCTAAAATCTTTATGGGTTTTTCTTTTAGCTCCATGGCAACGAGAACCTTTTCAGCCAAGACACTAAAAATAATCTCACTACTAAAATGAAGACGAGTTTTTTTCCAAATATTTCTGCCTATAACTTTAATGTTCATCATTTATACATATGGAAATGTGCTATCTGAGTCATACAACACTTTATAAAATGTGCAACTGAAATAATGCATCACATAAGGTAATAGGAAGTTAATTCTAATATTTGAAATACCAAAACTGTTCCCAGATAATTCCAAAGAGAGTTAATTGGGCAGTTAATAAGATTAAAGTTAAGCAATAGTAGTTAAATCTTTCAAACTATGTTTTTGTTTCTGAGTTTCTCTTAATACATGGTTTATGATGTTAAGCCATTTTACTGAGCTTCAAAAGAATCTTCTTTCTTGAACTGGTCATCAGCCCAATAATTTCATAAGTCTTTACACTTTATTGATATATTTTGACATTATGTCTTATAGTGAACCCCTTAATTTCTTAAAATTTTTACTCATAAAATATCTTTAAATAGAAAATTGGTTCATATGTTTTCAGTTTCCTTGAGAGAGATTTTAAATTTTTACTGGGAAACAGTTTTAATTATAAAGGAATTAAAGCATTTTCAATGACTTTTTCTCACACATCCTTTCCACAGTGTTTCTTTTGAGTGTGTGTTTCATAATTTAAATTGTTCTTTCAATAATTTTTAGGAAATAGTATTTATACTTATGCAGCTAGTTTAGCTATATTGTGGTAATTTAAATAATGCTGCATAAATGCCATTTTAATATTCTGGTTCTTGGGGGTAGTTTTAAACATTTGCAAAAGTAAAAAATTTCTTGATAATCATCATAGGATAAGAAGATAGAGTGTGTGATAATGACCCTGAGCAACGTCTCTCTTCATGCATTACTTTCTTTACCAAATCCTTATTTTCTCTTAAGATACCAGACACAAAAAACACCTCAGAACTGAGGTAATCTTTTCCAACTGCTAGTCAAGCTTACAATGTGACAAGAGGTTTGCTTTGTCTAAACCTAAAGAATTTACCAAGCTTCAATATTTTCTCACAGTTATGTTAGGAAACTTTCTATGTCATCTGCCACAGACCTCCAGAGTAAATTTTGCTATGCTTAATTTAGGAGTAACTGGTTTTTCAGTTCAGAAATACAGAACCTTCAGGATAAGCATAAGTCTCATTAGTCAGATTAACCAAATAGAATGGAATTCAGGGTTCTTTAACAATATGGTTTAACAAGAGAAATTCAAACACAACTATTACTGAAAGATAAAAAATTTGAAAAGATGATAGAATTAAAGCAATAATAACATTTTCTCAAAGTTTTCAGGCAGAACTCATGAACCAGGTATGAAAGCACTTGATATTAACTGTTTTAAAAGAAATTACATTGTCTCATCCATTTCACTTGTTTGGTTGTGAAAAGTTGTCACAAAGTTTATTAATCTTTATAAGGCTGGGGGCATAGTAGAGCTCTTGGTGTAGCATGCATGCGGTTCTAGGATCAATCTTTGTAGCTGTAAAAGAAATAATATTCTGTTAAACCAAAAGTTGAATGGTCTAGTTGAGTACTTCTTAACAAGTTTCAGATTCTGTTGATATTGTCTCCATAACGTTACTTAATTTCTTCCAAAAAAACCTAGTTAATTTTAAAAATCTGCACTTTGACCAAATTTTTTAAAACTATAATGTTTTCCTTTTTGCCCTCAAGTATATGCCTTGCTTATAACAATAAAACACAAATTTAAATTGAATAAACAGAAGAGATAAAAAGCCTGCTTGTTTAGAAGTGTTGTTTTGGAACTTGAAATATCTGAATAAACTATTTTTCTTGTAATTTCAGATAAAGTTTTTTCTCTTTTTTTTTCCTCTTTGTGTTTCTTGAAAATGGAGAAAAGATCTATTTGTAGTGGTATGTAATTCAGTGGTATTATAGTAGTGATATGTAAACCTATAAAATCCAGCTTCTCTGAAGCTGAGGCAGGAGGATTCCAAGTTTAAGACTAGCCTAGGCAACTTAATAAATCCCATTTTTAAAAAGTAGAAAGTGCTGGGGGCCAGGAATTTAGTTCAGTGGTTCTAGTGTCTGCCTCACGAGTGCAAGGTCCCAAGTTCAAACCCTGGTGCCACATACCACAATACTAGGCATGGTGGCTCACACCTGTAATCCCAGCACTTGTGAGGTAGAGGCAGGAGGATTGCTGTGAGTTCGAGGCTTGCCTGGGCTACATAGGGAGCTCAGGGCCAACCTAACTACAAAGCAAGACCCTGTCTCAAAAAAAAAGAAAAGAAAAGAAAATACTGCAGAAGTACATAGATCAGTAGGAGAGTATTCCGGTGTTTGATCTCCAGGAATAAAGGAAGAAAAAAAAGTCTTTGATTTATAGTCATTACATGTAAAACAACCCACAAAGAATTGCTTTCGTCAGGTAACAAACTTTCAGAGCACTTCATTCCACTTGCCTTTGCCATAACACTTCTTTTCCTCTCTCTCTTTTCTTTCTTTTGTGATAGTTCTGGGGATAAATCCAGGGGCAATCTACCTACATCCCCCACCCTTTTTTTTTTTAAGACAAAATCTCCTGTTGCTCAAACAAGACCTGAATTTGCAATCCTATTGCCTCATCCTCTCAGAGATCTGCAGTTATAGGTATCCCCTCATTCTTAAAAATGTCATTACTCCCTGGAGTTTTAGAGCAGCCAAAGACCTTGCACTTAGGTAGTTCTCGTTCCAGTCTGGCAAGATAGCAATAGACATTTAAACAATCTTACATTAGGATACACTGAAGAAGAAACTAAGAACAAATCACAGATATTTCTCATTTAACAACCTACCTGTGGTTGGTGATTTAACTCAGTGGTTCTGGTGCCTGCCTTACAAGTGCAAGGTCCTGAGTTTGATCCCTGGTACCGAAAAAAGATATCACTGTAACAACCTACCTATTTAAAAGACTCTCCAGGCTTTGGCCCCACTATTTGTACTTGTTACCCATTTTTTTCTTTTTTAGCATACTTTCGTACATTTTGTTGAGAGCCTCAATTGCACCTCAATTACTGTAATTTTTGCTGATTTACTTTGTAATATTGTCTTATGTAATACATTACTACATTAAGAGCAATAGAAATAAAAGCAACATCATCAAGTTGAAGTTTCCTTTGACCATTTCTCCTGAATATTGTACACAGTACATGTGATTCCTCATTTAGGAGCCAATTCATGTAAAAACCTAATCATGTGACCATAGCTCGGGGGAGTGTGACCTGGAAGATTTCAGGGAAAGTCTGTAGCAAAATACAAGGCTTTGCTCCATTTTCCTAATTTTAAAAAAATCCTCTCAAAGTATATTTTGTGCTGTTTCTGTGTGAAAAGTCTTCTGGCCCACCTTCCTGCAGCACGCAGGCACTGAGCTCTTCTACTGGTGGTGTGGGAGGAGGACCCCACAGAAATCCCATCTACTGCTCTGCCCACACTGAGTAACTGCTGCTCCTGTGTGAGCAGGCCTGTAGCCTGCCTTCCCCACAGCCCTCAGGCTCCCACAGCACTGGCATGGGAGGAGATGCCCTCAAAGACTCCACCCACTCTTGTCCGCCCACACTAACACTCGGGCCTTGAT
>PVIC010036352.1:0-18626 GCA_004025085.1 Thryonomys swinderianus
AAAAAAAAAAAAAAAAAAAAAAAAAAAAAAAAAAAAAAAAAAAAAAAAAAAAAAAAAAAAAAAAAAAAAAAAAAAAAAAAAAAAAAAAAAAAAAAAAAAAAAAAAAAAAAAAAAAAAAAAAAAAAAAAAAAAAAAAAAAAAAAAAAAAAAAAAAAAAAAAAAAAAAAAAAGGAGCAAGACAAACCCAAAGCTTTTACTAGGGAGGAAATTATAAGGATCAGAGCAGAAATTAATGCAATGGAGACTAAGAAAATGATACAAAAAAATCAGTGAATCAAAGATTTGGTTCTTTGAAAGGATAAATAAAATTGACAGACCTTTAGCCAACCCTATCAAACAAGGAAAAGGCTCAAATCCATGCTATTAGAAATGAAAAGGGGGAAATAACCACAGATCCAGCAGAAGACCAGAAGATAATAAACACCTACTTTAAAAATTTGTACTCCAATAGGAGAGAAAAACAGAAGAAATGTACAGATTCCTAGATACATTTAACCTCCCAAAGTTGAATGAAGAACATATAAAAATGTTAAACAGGGCTGGAGATTTAGCTCAGTGGTTCTGGCACCTGCCTTGCAAGTGCAAGGTCCTGAGTTCGATCCCCAGTAATCACATACAATGCTGGGCATGGTGACTCATGCCCACTAGCAATCAATACCACATACCACAGTGCTGGGCATGGTGGCTCACACCTATAATCCCAGCACTCAGGAGGCAGAGGCAGGAGGACTGCTGAGTTCAAGGCTTGCCCGGGTTACATAGTGAGCTGACGGCCAGCCTGAACTACAAAGCAAGACCCTGTCTCAAAAAAAAAAAAAAAAAAAAAAAAAAAAAAAAAAAAAAAAAAAAAAAGTCAAACACCCCAATGTAAATATGGGAAATTGAAAATGTACCAAAAAAAAAAAACAAAAAAAAAAACAAACTACCAAACAAGGCAATTCCTGGTCCAGATGGTTTTACTGCTAAATTCTACAAAACTCTTGAAGAAGAGTTAATGCCACTACTTCTCAAACTCTTTAATGAAATTGAAAGGAAAGCAGTACGCCCAAATTCACTCCTGGAAGCAACTATTACATTGATTCCAAAAGGAAAGAAAGACCCAACCAAAAATAGAGAACTATTGGCCAATCTCCCTCATGAACATTGATGTAAAAATCCTCAATAAAATCCTGACAAATAGAATACAAAGCATCATCAAGAAGATCTTACACCTGACCAAGTTGGATTCAACCCAGCAATGCAAGGATGGTTCAAGATACATAAATGAATAAATGTAATACACTATATTAATAGACTCAAGGACAAAAACCACAAGGTCATCTCAATAGATGCTGTAAAAGAGAGTTTGACAAAATCCAATACCCATTTGTGATCAAAACCCTACAGAAAATTGGAATAGATGGATTTTATCTCAAACTAATAAAAGCTATTTACATGAAACCAACAGCCAGCATAATACTAAATGTTCAAAACCTAAAACCTTTCACACTAAGATCAGGAACAAGAAGGGATACCCACTATCATCACTCTTGTTCAATATAGTGCTGGAAACATTAGCCACAGCAATTAAAAAAGAAAAGAAATAAAAGTAATAAAGATAAAAAAGGAAGAATTTAAAGTGTCATTATTTGCTGGTGACATGATATTCTGTTTAGAATATCCTAAATATTCAACCAAAGGACTGATAGATTTAATTGGCAAATTTAGTAGCATAGCTGGACACAAGGTCAATGCTCAAAAATCAATAGTCTTTGTATACACAAAAAACAGAACCGTTGAGTGGGAAATTGGGGAGTAAATTCCTTTCACATTAGCATCAAAAAAAGAGAAATGTCTTAGAATCAATCTAACAAAGGAGAAGAAAGACCACTAGTTTGAAAACCATGGCACTGTGAAAAAGAGATTGAAGAGGGTATCAGAAAATGGAAAGACATCCCTTGTTCTTGGGTAGGAAGAACTGATATCATCAAAAAGGCTACACTATCATAGCTACTATATAGATTCAGTGCAATCTTGATCAAATTCCCAACAGCTTATTTCACAGAGCTAGAGAAAATAACCCCAAAATTCATCTGCAACCACAAGAGACCTAGAATAGCAAAAGCAATTCTAGGCTACAAAGACATGTCAGGGGATATTACTATCCCCCACTTGAAACTATACTACAAAGCCACTGTGAAAAACAGCATGCTACTGGCAAAGTAACAGACTGAAGGATCAGTGGAACAGACTAAAAGATCCAGAAACAACTCCAGATGTACTAAGCTATCCCATCTTTTATGAAGTTTCCAAATACCATTAATGAAGGAAAGATAGGCTCTTTAACAAATGGTGCTGGAAAAACTGGGTCTCAACCTGCAAAGACTAAAGCTAGACCTATATCTTTTACCATGCACCAAACTAAAATCAAAGTGGATTGGAGACCTAAATATTAAAACAGAAATACTAAACCTGCTGCAAACAGGTTAAGTAGAACTCTTGGAGACATTGGCTTAGGGAAAGACTTTATGAACAAAACCTCTAGAGCACAAGAACTAGCAGAAGGAATCAACAACTGGGATCTCATTGTACTAAAAAGCTTCTGCACAACAAGAAAGACCACCAGCAGAGTGTGAAAACAACTGACAATATGGGAAAAGTTTTACCAGCTATTTCTCAGACAAAGGGCTACTGTCTAGAATATATAAAGAGTTTTTAAAAATCAGCCCCTCCAAACTTAAAAAATCAATTCAAAAATGGGCATCTGACATGAACAGACACTTCTCAGAGAAAGAAGTAAAATCAGCTAAAAAGCATATAAAAAATGTTCAATGACACTGGTCATTCAAGATAGGCAGATGAAAACACTGAGATTTCATCTTACTCCTCAAAGAATGATTGCTACCATGAAATCAACCAGCAACAAATGCTGGTGAGGCTGCCAGGAGAGAAGAACCCTTCTCCAGACTGGTGCAACCACTGTGGAGATCAGTGTGGAAACTTCTCAAAATATTAGGATTAGAGGTCCCATTTGACCCTGCTATTCTCCTGCTAGGTATATTCACAAAACAATTAAAAGATTGGTATCACAGTGACATATGTGCACCCATGATTATAGCAGCTCAGTTTGTAATAGTCAAATCTTGGAAACAACCCAAATGCCCATCAACTGGAAACTGGATATAGAAGATGTGTGTGTTTTAATAAAATGGAGTATTACTCCTCCATAAAGAACTTGTGTCATATACTGCTACAAATTTCCCAGTGTTGAGGGTGATCATGAGGTATATATAAAATTACCAATAAAGAATTCAATTTTAAAAAAGAATGATAAATTTGAGTTATTTATAGTCAAATGGACATACCTTGAGGACATAGTAATAAGTGAAATAAATAGGTCATAGATGTGTAAATATTATAGCTTTCTTCTGGTACAAGAAACTGAAGATGTAAATGAATTATAAAATGTATGGTAGATATTGTGAAATAGGAAATATTCAAAGGGAAAAGGGGCAGGGGTAGGTAAAGGAAAGAACAAATTTTAAGGTTAAAAAATGGAAGCTAAAGAATAAAGAATGACAAGATTGGTTCATTTATGTGCAAATGCATGCACCTGGAGGACACGCTAAGGAGTGAAATCAATAGAGCACAGATAGGCAAATACCAGATCTTCTCGCTGATATGAGCACCGGTAGATGCAAATGAGCTCTAGTAGCATGACAATCTTTTTAGATTGGGAAATATCCAAAGGAAATTTGGTGGGGGATGTAATGAGGGGAAGGAATAAATATGATTCTGAAAGAAAATAAGAGAGCATGTATATAGGGGGTGGGGAGGTGTGGGTGGGGATATGGGTAAAAATGAGAATTGACTGTGTCATATATTGGTACAAATTCCCCAATGTTATGTGTGAGTGTGAGATGTATGCAAATTGTACCAATAAAGAATGCAATTTTAAAAAATGGAAGCTAAATATGTATAAAGGGGGTATGAGGATTGTGTAGTGGGCAAGGGAATTGGAAAAATGATAATTAAATTGTGTCATTTAGTGGTACAAATTCTTAATTTTGAGTTTGATCATGATGTGTATATAGAGTATACCAATAAAATCAATTAAAAAATAGTAGCTGGCTGTGCATTTCAGTACCTTTCCCTGAGAGATACAGAAAACAATGTTTGTATTTTCCCATTTGGCATAATGAATGAAAAAGTATGTGCACCTGTGCAAAAGTGACAAGCTGGTAGTTTTACACATGGTATGCACTTTCTAACTGGTTTTGTGTATGTTTATCTAAGCACTGAAAAGTGTTCAATAGACCTACATCATCCCAGGATTTGTTAAAAAAAAAAAAAGGTGGTTATGTCTGTTGGTTGGTTTCTTTTGTTTTGTTCTTTCTTGTAGAAGTAACCCAATTCAGTACAATGACACATGAAAAACAAGAATTGCAGGTTTTGGATGAGATCAAAAGTGAATTGGCAGATTATTCATGCATGGGTGATGAAGATGATCCATTAAGGTAAAATATATGTTTTCATAACAGAAAAGTGATGTGAGTGTATGATGATGATAATGATGATGATGTTGATGATGGTGACTTTGACACTGGCCATGTGAGGCAAAGTTCATATGACTGAAATGGAACATGAATTGACTGATAAAAACATAGGAACATAGTCTTTCTTGAGTCAGATAGTAAAGAAAACAGCAATATGAATGTATATTTGACTAGCCAGATGTTGTAAAATGACTACTCAACCAAATAGAATAATCTAGATTTAGAACTATGTTCAAAAATATAGTGAAGGTCTTGGCAGGAGTGAGTCACATTGGACAGAATGACAGCATTGCCCTTTAATGCTGGAAACTGTAACAGATAAAATGCTACAAGTTGTTGTGAAATACACAAAGACTGAAGTGCAAGTAAAATGTTCTGTATGAATCAATGCCCATATTTAGAAATGTACTTATTGTGACATCTCATTGGCTGAACTGGAAGCATTCATAGGTCGGCAGGGCTTTAGCATGGTAATCACAGGAATGCAAAGGACTTGAGGTTTGTAAATTAACAGTGACCCTGAGGAGATTCGGTTTCCTTCAAAATTTCCTGAGGTTTGATAACAAAGGTACCTGCCAAGAAAGAAAATGAACTGATAGTCTGGCTAGTATGTATTCACAGTTGGACAGATTTGTGAGTAATTTGCAAGTAATTTACACATCAAGTGAATACAAGACTATTGATGAACATCTTCTACTACTTTATGGCTGTTGTAACTTCATGGAATACAGGTCAAAAAAATCCTTCAAAGTACAGCATAAATATTTATGCATTTGTAGATGTGAAAACTTATTATATTTCAATTTACACATCTATCCTGGACCTCAGCTATCAGGTCCTTATGCATATAGAAATAAACTAAATGATGCTGCGAACTGATTTTTTTGGTCCCGTCACCCGAATTAATCAGAATGTGACATTCAACAATTGATTTATCAGTTTTTAATGCATGTTACATTTGTTAACAGAGAACAAATTGACCAGTGCAGAAATTGTATGTAGAACAAAGCAGAAATTCCAAATGAAATGTTTCAATTCCAAGACAAAAGTGTATAGTAATTTTTTTTGATTTCAGAAGGATTCCCCTCATATATGGAAAAGAAAAACAAACTGGTATTGTTGGTTTCAACATTGTGCTATGAAGGAAATACTGATAGGGAAAGCTCAACAAACCAGAAGCTTGAGATGAAATCTACAACAAAACCAAAGTTGGAGTAGATGTTAGTGAGTTATGCAACAACTGTAATATCACTTGAAATACAAAGCATTGGTCAATGGTTGTGTTTTATGCAACCCTGAACATGTGTGTCAGAGTTTCATAGTTTATTAAGAAAATAACAAGTGCAAAATATCACAAATAAATTTTCTTAGAGGGTTAGTACTGAAACTCATAAGAGATTATTTACCACAGAGGATAACCAAAAATATTTCTGCCCACAGAATTACACTAAAAATTGTGGAGCATACTGGTGAGCTGATAGGTGAACAGGAAGGCACAGCATCCTAAAGACCTGCTACAACAAGCAGAAAACCAAAATGATGTCAAGAAAGGACAGGAAAACAAAACATATGTTCTTTGGTTGTTGTTGTTTTTTGCTGAGGTTGTCTTTTAGATTTTATAAGCAAGTAAACAGTTGATATGAAAAGGATGTTTATTCTAAGCATTCATTATAAAGTTGATATTTTATTTTATTGATATCTTATTTCCCTGCTAAGTGCATGTTGTACACTTGTTAGGAAGCTCCTGAAAAAACAGATAAAGGCGACAAGACTTCCACACAGGAAAGGAAAGCTAAGCACATGTACTGTCAATGAAAATGAAACCTGTGCACATAACATGCAGTTGTCACGTGTGAAGACTATTTTAGGTGTGACAATTGAAACAGAGATTTTTCTTGGGTGGAGCTACCAGGGATCAAACTTGGAATTTTGTGTTTGCAAGGCAGGCTCTGGATCCCCTAAGCTAAATTCCTGGTCCCAACAAAAGTTATTTGGGTTGTAGAGTTCTATTTGCATTTTAATTATAATTATATAGAAATTTATTTCTGGTGTTATCTTTTAGGTTTTGTAAGCAAGTAAATAGCTGATGTGAAAATGTTGATGTCTATTCTAAATCTGCAATACATATTAAGAATTTAACACTTTATTTTATGGATATTTTATTTTCCTATTAATTACAGGTTCTATAATGCAATAAAAACCTTCAAACAAAACAGCAATATCAGTGAGATGTCAAGTGTGTCCTACAAAAAGGCCATGAGAGCTAAGCACATGTGCTGTCAGTGTAAGTAATATGTATGCATGGAATGTGCTGTTGTCATGTGTGAAAAGCGCCTTAGGGGTGATAATTGAAGTAAAGATTTTTGTAGTGTGCCATTGATGTTTTCATTATAGTTTACATAAATTTGTATTTCTGATGTTCTTTTTTTAAACTTTGTACACCAAAAACCAGTCAATGTTGAAAATTTTGAAAATTTAGAGCAATAAGTGTTAAAAATGCAATACTTTATTTTGCGATTTTTTTCCTGTTAATCACACATTGCTTAATATAATAAAACTCATGAAATTAAAATTAATAATTCATCAATAGAAATATTCTGAAGAAAAACTGTGAGTTTGATGTGCCCATGTTTATGTACCTTTACAACAAGAAATTGTGCTTTGACCCCCAGATTGGAGTCCATCAGGTCTGTGCCAATATAAATTTGATGAGGGAGAAAATGATCTACAGAAACTAGTGTGAGGTTCTTAGCTCCCTCATCTGAACCATCAAGGACCTAAGAAGGGGTAGATGCTGGTCAAGCCTGGGAAGTTAACTGTGCTAGAAAGGTAACATGATACCTACAGTTGTGGATAAAAGCACACACACACACACAAAAACAACTTGGGTTCAATTTTTTACTTGGCCAATTATTAAATGTGTGATTTGGGGCAAGTCATCTGCTTTAATTTTACTTATTTCTATCATGATGTTACTGAGCAGCAAATAATCATGAAACTATGGGCAAATGTTAGTTGTACTATTATTAGGGTATCTCTAGAATATTTTACATCCCAGTTAACACCCTCAAGATGCCTGCTAGGAAGACATTACCTTGATCTTTCCTTCTGGCTTTCTAAGTAAAATGCCCTGACTATAAACTTTGCCTTCTGGTGAAACATGACCTCTGCCGTCTATTGTGTACAAACTTCAGTCTGCAAGCAAGAGAAGCATCTTAAGGGCTCTGTGCATTAGGAGTTGGAAATATGTTTATTAGTGGGTTTGAGGTCTCAGTAGTGACTTTCTTTGAAGGTTCAAGTTACATAAGGAAATTCTCAGTAAATAGAAAGATTGCCTCATTATGCAAAGTAAAATACAATCTGCCATAGAAAGGAGAATCATGTGGAGAAGCTTGCTGAACAGACTCTGCCTCCAATTAAGCTCCGATTACAGAGCGGTTCTTTAGTTGAAAATCCATTGCCTAGAATGGCTTAGATTTCAAGGGACATGGTCAACACGATAATACTAATGATATCATGCTGTTTTCTTCAATTTCTTTTCCTAAATAGCTGAATATACCACCCCTACATTTTCTTGGCTTTTCTTCTTAAACTAAATTTTGAGGACAAGTGGAAGAGATTCTTTCACTAAACTTCTAGACAGAAACAATATGGAGAAAATCCTACAGGATTTTCCTGGAGAGCCAGATTAAGAAATTAAATTAAGCCAGGTGTGGTGGCTCACGCCTGTCATCCCAGCACTTGGGAGGCGAAGGCAGGAGGATTGCTGAGTTTGATGCTTGCCTGGGCTACATAGTGAGCTCAGGGCCAGCCTGAACTACAAAGCGAGACCCTGTCTCAAAAAAAAAAAAAAAAAAATTAAGTTAAATTACAGGTGTTTTTTTTCCCAGATTTTTTTTTTTTACTGGTTAGCATTATTAAGTACCAATGAGAGTTATAAATAACAGAGAAGCTGGCTCAGCCTCAAAGATAACAAAGATGTCAGTGGATAGTGTCCAAATAAGAATTGAACAAATACATGAATTAGATAATTCTGGGCCATCTAAGAGCTATCTCATAAATACTATCATTATGCCTTGTCACCTAAAAGAAGACAAAAGATATACAGTATGTTATAAATTTAAAAGTGAGGATGAAACCACACTGAGACAGTTCCCTGCCATTGTGAAGTAAAAATCTTGCCTTTCTCAAGATAAAAAAAAAATTTTTAAAGGGCTGAGGATGTACCTTGGTGATAAGGCCCTAGATTCAATCTTCACTACCACACAATGAAAAAATATTGCCAATTAAATTTGGATACATCACCCTTTTTACAATGATTATAAGATATATACTGACTTTAGATATGTTAAAATGTGAGAAACCAATGTGTTTAGAACTACTGAAATATAATGTATTGATTGATTGATTGATTTGTTGTGTTTAACATATCCCTAAAAAGGTACATGGGAAGCAAGGAAATCTCAGGAACATGTGTAGCTAATTGGATAACAAAGTTTGCCTCTGCTCAATGATGATAAGCAAGGACACTTCAGAAAAACAGAAGCCTGCAAAATAATACAGGATATATATGTAAGGCATATAACAAAGACCGCTTCTCTAAATCCTACACAGTCAGAATTAGTGGAAGTTCTCATACTCTTAGAGGAATAATTTTCAGAACAAGCAAAAGGGTGTGCTATTTCACTCAGCAGGGAGTCACACAAGGAACTCATTATTTCAGGAGCTAGCACAGACTAAAAAAGAAAATTTGATAGAAAAAATGGTCTTAGATAAATTCATGGATGGTAGAAACATAACAGAGTCCATCCTCTTTACACTTAAATACTCTTATTAAATCATCATGCCAGCTTTATCCTTCTGTACTAGATAATAGTGCTTCTAGCTTTCCCTAAAAGTGTCCATTTTCCAATCCTTCAATTTTATCTGTCCTTTTTAAAACAAGTAGTTCCTGTTTTTCTCTTTTTAATGAATCCTTGAAAACATTATAATAGAAAAGTCATGAATAATCAAATTCCAAGTTCTTATCAGAGTTCAAAGCTCATTGAAGGCATAGGCATATTATTTTTTTAAATACTATAGTGTACACATAATACCTGTAAGAATGAATGAATGAATGAAAATGTTTAACATCAGCTGTCTGGAACTCTTACTGGGACCGAATAGCCTAAGTATTCTGTGTTGTGTTAGGGTCTTTCATTGTGTGCTTGATGGCAAAGTCTGAGGAGGGGATGGCAAGATAAATGTTAGATATAGGAACAGGGATTTTAAGGGATCACTGGGGATATAGGTAACCAGTCTAAGCCTGATAATAGGGAAGTATCTGTTTTTGCCACAAAACTCAAAACAAAATAACATGTTAGAAAGGAAAGTAGAAAGGCTAAACAGGTAAGCCAAAATGCCTTTCAGGGTGTGTGTGTGTGTGTGTGTGTGTGTGTGTGTGTGTGTGTGTGTGTGTGTGTGTGCGCGCGCGCGGGCACACATCATGTGTGTTGATTTGGAAAGAGGTAAGAAGGATGCTTCTTCCTTTTGGAAAAAGTTCCTTAGGAAAGTGACTCTTTGCATGATATGATTCTTCAGCTGTCTGTGGGGATCAGTAGATAGCCTCCCAGATGTGAGGCAACTCTGCTGTGCCCACAGCCAGTGGTCCTGATGGAGAAAGAACAAATGGCCATTCAAGGTTGTGAACTATGTGTTCCACAGGATGAGAGATAATAGACACAGAAGAGGGTCTCTGCTTCCCCTAAGAGCTGTGAGAATTCTTGGTCTTGATGGGCATAAAACACTGATGAATGTTCTCTCAGTTAAAAAGGCAACCACTACACATAAGTTGTCTTTAGTGACCTGGACTAAAATCACCCAACAAACCAGACTCAATAACAGTAGAGCCCAGATACAGCCTCAGTGACATCATTTAGGAAACACATAAACAAACAAGAACAGTTCATGTGAACTCAAGGTTTATGTCCCACCTGACTCAGCAGTCTAGATTCTTGCTGATGAGGAAACACTAAAGCAAAAACTTCTCTCTTGCTCTCTCTCTATATAGATATATAGATAGATACATAGATATATATATATGTGTGTGTGTCTTTATTTCTTCATAGCAGTTTTGAAATATCCTTCTGAGACAAGTTTTACAACCTCCCTTTGACAATAAAAGCTCCTTTATGAACATTTGTCTTTTCCCCAATGACCTGAGTGAGCACTCATCATTGTGTTCTTTATATACCGTATTTATGGAAATGACACCATGTGAGGCTGGAATGCTTTATGGATGGAAATCTGTCTTGTTACCAAAGATTTATGAGACCAGAGGGCACTGGTCTTGAGCCCTCTATGGACGTTTTATACATTTTCCCTTCTTCCTTGTTAAGGAGTTGAGGATTCATCTTACTTTGTATTATTTATTGATTTCCCTTCCCTCCTACAATATTTTTTGTGTATTAAATATAGATGAATTTTACTTAAGCACGCTTTGTGGTATGTGTATCTCTATATGCATTCCTGTGTGTCTATATGTCAGTGTGGTTGGGACTAAGAACCACACAAGAGACAAATCCTAGTTTTAGACCAAAACCCCACAAATCCCTCTCCCTCTATACATTCATTCCATCTGCATTGTGCCCAAAAGACTTGTACTCTTCAGGACTCTCCTGCTGTTTACACAGGCCACATATGTGTTTCTTGAGCCTTCCCACTCAGTAAGTACCATGTATTTTCATGGAAATGTTGCTTTTACTATGCTTCATTGAACATTCTTGTTTCTAACATCATCTATATCTCTTAAAGGGTGATGACAGATTACTTAGTATCCTGGAGCTTCTAGAAAATGGGTTGGTCTTCTGTGAGGATCCAAAGTGGCTGAAGCTCAGTCTGGTGAACCAAAGCCTGAAACTGTTTAAGATATACAGCTTTATAGAACATCCTTCGCATTTAGTTTGGAGACTGGGGGAAGAAACAGAAGCATGCAAAGACCTATTGGGATCCAGGCTCTTTCTGCCTGCTCTGACCATTTTTGTTGTGACAAAAACAAACCTCCATTGTGTACAAAGGACTATGTAAGCAAGAGCTTGTCTGTCTACCACTTCAGTAATATAATATAGCATTTTCAGCTCTCAGTTTTTACATCTGTATATTGTCACTTCCTTGAAAATGATGAAGAAACTGAAATTCAGAAAATCTACATGATTGGCCCTTGAGAAATCCTGAAGGAAATTTGTGGAAGGTGGGTTTATTCGCAGTGAAATATAAGATATGGAGTGATGCCTAGGGATATGATATTGGGGGCCAGTACCCTCAGAGACCATAGCTACTTGCTACTACCCCAGGCACTAGAGAGGTTTGGGGGCCACAGGAACCTCATAAATAGCATCAACAATGAGTGATAATTTTTTCCTTATAGAGACTGATGAAATGATTGTATTATGATGATAAAGGTTGAGCTCTAAGCAGAGTTTCTGGTACATAATAAAGTTATAGTATTGAAGCTTTGAAAGTTCTATATTGTTCCAGGTACCACAGGGTTCATTTTGGTAAAGTGTATAATTTGCAGACTAACCAATAGGAAAAAAAAGGTTTTTTTGTTTTTTCTTTTTTTTTGAAACAGGGTCTCACTTTGTAGTTCAGGCTGGCCCTGAGCTCACTATGTAGCCCAGGCAAGCTTCAAACTCAGCAATCCTCCTGTCTCTGCCTCCCGAGTGCTGGGATTACAGGCATGAGCCACCACGCCCAGCACTGTGGTATGTGGTATTGATTGCTGGTGGGTGTGAGTCACTACGCCCAGCATTGTATGTGGTTACTGGGGATCGAACTCAGGACCATTGTGCTTGTGAGGCAGGTGCCAGAACCACTGAGCTAAATAATCAGCCTGAAAGGTAATTTTTCTATGATAAATAAGTTTAATTTAAGGTTCGTATGAAATAAAATTTTTTAATAAAAAGGAAATAGAAAAAAGTCATCAAATCAATTATTACCTGGGGCAATAAAAAATTAAAGAAATATCTTTAGTTATATTTGTAAGTTTTTAAATTTTAAGATTTGGGGTCTAGCCTTCCTTGCACAGTCTTACAAAATTATCTAACCACAGTGGTGTTCTGCATTCCCAGAAGTGAAGTTACAGGTATTTTCCTCAGCTCTTATGAAGTTTTCTGCCTCTAATCTACAGAATGCAACATTTTAACCCTTAAAATTTGATATCATCATCTACGGGAAAAGTCTTCAGGGAAATTTCTAGGAAAATAAGGACCAAATGAATCATCTCTTAGATTTAGATCATGTATCAGTTGAATTTTGCTACAAAACCAAACACCCAAAAACTTAAGAGTTTCGGAAAGAGCCATGCATTTATTTAACCTATGATTGTGCTAAGTTGTTCTTTCAGTATGAGCAGGGATGGGCTCAGCTTATTTCAGCTTTGATCAGCAGACGATATTCAAATAGAAGATCTATTAACATCTCTCAACTCTCCCAAGTCCAGAGAGAGCCACACTAAAAGTTCCCTTAATATTTTTTTGAATGAATGGGTGGGTGAAGTTATCTACACTTTGCTCCTTTTCAGCATTGTGTGACTCAGGGCTCTGCTTTGCAGAACTGCAAAAGAATACATTTATTTCCCCAGCAAATTCTCTATCCTCCTTATCTCAAAGCTGATCCAGTACCTTCTATCCCTGAGTCAGACTCACACCCAAATCTGCCCTCCCTAAGTGCTGCACCAATTAAATTACACAACTCCCAAATTGCCCTTTCTTTTCTTTTAAAATTTCTGTTCTCTCCCTGAGAAAAAGAATCCATCCTTTTAATAGGAGAAACTACAAAGTCACGCAGCAGAGCCGTGGATATTGGGGGAGTGACATTTTCCAATGATCAACCACAAGGCACAAAGTATACATACCATCCTGACCACTAGGTAGCATGGAAAGGCTGCCGTTAAAGAGGAAATTTAATTTGAACACTGTTCTATTAAAAAAGTGCTCCTGGATATCAGTAATGCCCAGCCTAAAATAGATGTCTCAGCCTCAGTCAAACAGCCTTTAAGCTCTTTAGATTGCATTCATCACAGAGTGGAGAAGTGACAGACACGCTCCTAGGAGGAAATTCCAAGACCAAAATATCATCTGTCACTTCCAGTGTGTGCAGGGAGTGGGAACACAAGCTACGGAAGATGACCTGGTGGAAAAGGCTGCTGGTGGCCAGCACTCACTGCTCTGTGCAGCAGGCATGTGGGGAATCTGGGGTCTTACAAACAATGTGAGACACTGGAGAGCCCATTCTGTGAAAATTTGCTCTAAAGGAGCTCCATTGCTCAGAGTACACAGTGGACTGAATGTGAGTGACAGTGGGACTGGTCCTGTATTTAACGGAATGGAACTGGAAATAATGCCAGTTTCCCCTCTCGGAACCTGAAGGTAGCTGGACCATTAACAGACATCTACAATCCTAGTAGGGGAAAAGAAAGGCTAAATAGAAAAATCAAGGGACAAACTCAAATGATCTATGCTTTTCAGCTTCTGAGAGCCATTCTGCATTGTCATACTCGGGCTTCCCTGATGGACACAGAGCTCTGTTTTCAACTTCTGAAGATTCCTTTAGTTCCATGCCCTTCTCTCTGTCCCCACGGCAGGCCAGCGTCTGAGTTCACACCCCATTTCTATTCCTCAGACTGTAACAGCCTCTTGTCTCTGAGTCTAACTCCTTCCTCTCAGTTCCGCCCTCTCTCAAATACAGCTCCAGCCGTGACATTGTCACCCTGTTTTCTGATGGCTTTACAGAGCTCTCGGAATCGGATCGTCCAGCTACGCTGCTCCTTATTTCTTTGTTCTCCCAGCTCCACACGTGCCTCCCTCCCACCCTACTTCCCAACACACACCTTTGAAACAGCTTTGAAACAGCTCACACTATGTGTGAGCCCTTAAAATGCTGCTTTAGACTTCCAAGTCCTTGCACGTAGTGTTCCTTCTTCCAGGAAAATGTTCTCTCCGCCCCCACGTCACCTAAGACTTACTCATCCTCCTAAATTCAGCTGAAGCATCACCTCTTCCAAGAAACCCTTCTCAAGCTTCCTAATCCAGTATAAAATGCTCCTCCTCTGTGCTCCTTTTATGGCCTTGCTGTCCTACAGCGTTGTCACGCTGCGCTGAAACGAGGGCTCTGCCAGCCTGGCTCTGCTATCACTCTACAAAACCCTGTTTTAGCCAATTCTGCCAGTGTCAGGCACAAAGTAAAGGCTGGGTGACTGCCTTTTAATGAAGGAATGGTGGCTGGATGCACACATGAAGTTATCTGTACTTGAATCTTTTTGACGTGACCTAATTCTCATTTTTCCCCTTCCCCTACCCACCCTACCCCACCCCTATATACCCCAAGCTTTGTTTCCTTTTCTTTTTTCTTAACTAGCAATTGGATACTGTGTGGTTTAGTCTTCTCTCTTGAGGAAGTACAAAGTAATTCGTTGTCACCAGAAGTTTCTCACCAGTCTCTGCTCCCTAGCTTTATCCAGTACATTCTTCCTCCCAGTTAGATACAGTACATGGCTGGACCTGCCCATGACAAGTAGACATATTATTTTTACCAAATTATCCCTTCCTCCTTTTAAAAAAAAAAAAACTTTCAGTCTTCCAATGCTTTAAGAGAGAAGAAATTGGCAGATGATGTCATTTGTAATCAAGTAGAAACAGCTGAAAATAATTCTTTATAATTATATAATGGTTTAAAATTTACAAAACTTTCAGTTTCACTGCCTGTGTCTTTCTAAGAGCCACTGTGAGGTAGGCATTGCATTTTTTTCCCTGAAAAAATTAGTTTTACATATTTGTCAAAATCATGTAAATAATAAATAGTGGAACATCAGCTCAGATTCTTTTTTTCTGTTTTTCTATTTATTTTTCAAAGCATTGTGCTTAAATGGAAAAGGTAAACCCTAAACCAAAAGAGAAAAGCATTACTTCTTATGGATATAGAGTATAGGAGAGAAAGCATCTCTCTAAATCCACCAAGGATTTGGTGTGTCTCTCCCACACACGAATGGCTGACCAGGGCTGATTAGAAATAACACAAGAATAGACTCAAGGTTCTTTCATTTCATACTTAGAGTTATTCTGTGAGCAATGTCTGTAGAACGAAAAGATTGAAGATTCTTTGCAGACTATGTTGGTAAACATCTTGACTGATACTTCAAGGATCCCAGTGTGCTCGTCAAAAACAGTTTCTGCTTACAGAACTTCTCTCAGTATCTCCTTCAGGTGCATGACACAGGGGCCTGCCCTGTGGATCTGCCACTGTGCCACACTTCCCCTAAGGACAGTGATGTGTGCAACTCTACCTGGAATACAGGGTGAGCATAAGCATGAAGGAGAGCAGAAAGAGGAAGGGCCAACTGAAAGCCTGTAAGCAAATGCATCCTAGAAGCTCTGAACTATCAACATTTCCTCTGTGCAAAGAGCATAGGATGCTATAGATTATTGCCCATGTCTCTCTCTCTCTTTTTTTCTTTTTTTGAGACAGGATCTCGCTTTGTAATCCAGGTTGGCCCTGAGCTCACTATGTAGTCCAGGCAAGCCTCGAACTCAGCAATCCTCCTGCCTCTGCCTCCCGAGTGTTGGGATTACAGGCGTGAGCCACCACGCCCGGCACCATGTCTCTCTCTTTGAGAGCAGGGAATGTGGTGTATCTTTTCTCCATCACTCACGCCACAACCTTACCACGATCCTTCACCCCCTCTGTCAGTATGTGAGGTTGCACTCAGTGTGTCTAGTCGTTTTCTTATTCCTCACCTTGCTTGATCCCTCTGTCCTCTTTTCATTCTGAAAAAAGAATTAAAGCCATTTCTATGGACTATTTTTCTAAAATTTCAGGTGGTCTTCTAATTCTAGGATCTGAGAACCTTCTAGGTCAGTATCAAATCCCTGGAGGAAAAGGCAGTGATGATGACTACAAATGGATCCCACGTTTATTTGTGTATTTGCTTACTCATAATTCCCCTACACTCTTTATACTTCCAGGAGAGCAGACCTGGAAGCAGAGTCTGATGTGCAGATGGTTATTGGGAAGTGACTTTGAACAACACCAGTGGAAATAAGGGAAGGCAGTGAGGTTGTAGAGAGGGAGAAGTAGGCTGTGATAGTGACGTGAACAGCCTCAGCTTGCCCCATAGGGCACTTTGCGGCAGTGATGATCCATGAGTTGTCTTACCCTATGCTCAAATAGCTGAACCTTCAGGTCATATAAATCAATAGAGGTAAAACTCCTCCAGAAGAGCCCTAGTGTGAGCAGGATGGCTCTGCCCAGCTCAGGTAGTCTCTGAAGAGGGCAGTGCTGGAAGGCTATCTGCACACCACTCTCATTACCACTCATGGGACAATTCATGGCTTCCAGGAAACTGAGAGTGTGCACTCACTCAGTATAACCCACACCTTGCATCATTTGGGTCAACTTTTGATATGTCACCAGGATGTAGATTTTCTAGGACCTCAATGGGATATTTTTCCTCTGGAAAATGGAGAAGAGAAGTTTAGTGGCAGGTCCGGGACAGGGCAAGGTAAATACGGCAACTAAAGCACTAAATTTAAGATGACACTTATATGAATGCAAATACCTAAAATGTCTATACACAGTGCTCATTCTTTATAACTGTTACAGCTTCTAAGGTTATAATTCACAGGATGGGAAATCAAACCTGAAATGTACATACTGGTGTGTGTGTCTGTCTGTCTGTCTGTCTGGACAATTAAGTAATTATAAGTTTAGTTTTTTGAGGATCTTTCCAAAGCAACTACAACATTTTATGTTCCTCAATATAAGGTACAAAGACTCCAGTTCTTCTATATCCTCACCAACCCTTGCTGTTGTCCATCCTCTTCGTCCTCCAGCTCCTACTCCTTCTCCTCCTCATTATCACTAACAGGTGACATATCAAAAGTTGACCCAAATGATGCAGTGTGGGTTATACTGAGTGAGTGCACACTCTCAGATTCTTTCTTTCTTTCTTTCTTTCTTTCTTTCTTTCTTTCTTTCTTTCTTTCTTTCTTTCTTTCTTTCTTTCTTTCTCTCTCTCTCTCTCTTTCTTTCTTTCTTTCTTTCTTTCTTTCTTTCTTTCTTTCCTCTTTCTCTTTTCTTTCCTTTCTCTTTCTGTCTCTTTCTCTCTTTCCTCTTTCTCTTTTCTTTCTTTCCTTTCTCTCTCTTTATTTCTCTCTCTCTGTCTTTCCTTTCTTTCTTTCTTTCTGCAGTACTGGAGATTGAACTCAGGATCTTGTACTTATGAGGCAGGGGTGGTACCACTTATTTAAATCCCCTGGCCCTTAAACCATCACTAATTCTAAAGATTTACAATTTTTTTGTATATTTACACTTTTACTAGAATTCTTTGGAACTGTCAACAACTGCATAGCGCGTCAGAAACATGTATGTGAAATACAGCATCCTTTAAGTTTGTACTGCTTATACATTTGCACATAAAGTTATTGTGTATATAAAAATACTTCCAAGGACTAATGGGCTTGGGAATATTCAAAAGACATTATTACTACATTTCAATATTCACAAAAATATCACAAAATTATTTCAAACACTAAGCAACTGCAAAGAATATCAGATGTAAAAAAATTTTAAAAAATATCAACTTTCAAGGATATCCAAGAGAAAACTCTCAGTGAAGTGTCCCTGCAATACCTGGACATCTATGATTAACTTTTCTGACTATAATCAAGGTCAATAGGAATGCAAAGAAATTCTTCATCGTATGGCAAATGGCAACAGTCTCTTGTGTGACAACACAACCCCAAAACCTGTTAGCTTAGGAAAGGTGCTAGAGCATCAAACTCCAGTGCAAATCTTTATTCCAGATTGAGGTACAAACTGCTTTAAAGTTTACTCAAAGGAATGCATAAAGGGAAACCGAAGGCGATGTACCTGAATCTTGCACAATGATGCACAAAATTTACCATCTACATATTTACCTATTATATTAGACAGCAATGAGGAGAAGGGGAAATAGAAAATAAACTGCCAAGAACAATAACCAGGCCACAGCCTAAAGGGTCACACTTAGAAATGTTTTGGTGAAACATCAGCATTATGTAAGGTACCATGTGCTGA
>PVIC010036353.1:0-18572 GCA_004025085.1 Thryonomys swinderianus
TTTTTTTTTTTTTTTTGAGACAGGGTCTCGCTTTGTCATTCAGGCTGGCTCTGAGCTCAGTATGTAGTCCAGGCAAGCCTTGAACTCAGCAATCCTCCTGTCTCTGCCTCCCAAGTGCTGGGATGACAGGCATGAGCCACCGGCACTATGGTATGTGGTACTGATTGCTGGTGGGTGTGAGTCTCCACACCCAGCATTGTATGTGGTTACCAGGGATCCAACTCAGGACCTTGCGCTTACGAGGTAGGCGCTGGAACCACTGAGCTAACCCTCCGGCCCTGCTTTCTCTCTTTTTTTAAAGATTATATTTTTCTTTCCCCTCATTACTTTCCCCTACTCCTTTCCCTTTGAATATTTCCTATTTCACAAAATCTATCATACATTCTAGAACTCATTTACATCTTCAGATTTTCCATACCAGAGAAAAGGTATTTACATATCTATGACCTATTTATTTCACTTATTAGTGTGTCCTCAAGGATGTCCATTTAAGTATAATTCTTTATCATTCTTTATGGCAGAGTAATACTCAATTTTATTAAGAAACCACATCTTCTTTATCAGTTGATGAGCATTTGGGTTGTTTCCAAGATTTAGCTATCAAAAACTGAACTGCTATGAAATTGGGTGCACATTTTTTGCTGTGATACAATTCTTTCATGTATATACCTAGCAGGGTCAAATAGGACCTTGAATCCTATTTTTTTTAATATAGATCCACACTGATCTCCACAATGGTTGCATAAGGCTACAGTCCCACCAACACTGGAGAAGGGTTCCTTTCTCCCCTCAGCCCCACCAGCATTTATTGCTAATTAATTTCACAGTAGTGGCCATTCTTTGTGGAGTGAGATGAAATCGCAGTGTTGTTTCCATCTGCATCTCTCGAATGACCAGTGAAGTTGAGCATTTCTTCATATGTTCCTTAGCTGCTTTTACTTTTTCCTCTGAAAAGTGTCTGTTCATTTCAGATGCCCGTTTTTGAATTGGCTCTTTAAATTTGGGGAACTGATTTTTTAAGGTCTTTATATCTTCTAGATAGTAGGCTTTTGTCTGAGAAACAGTAAAGATTTTTTCCCATGTTGTTGATTGCCTTTTAGCTCTCCCAGTGGTCTCTTTTGATTTTATTAGTACATTTTATATACACATCATGATCACACTCGACACTGAGAATTTCTACAACTTCTCATTTTTTCGCATTCTCCTGCACACCCTAAACCCCCTCAAACCCCTATATACATAAGCTTTGCTTCCTTTTTTTTGACCATCAAATTTTTTCTTTCCCTTCTTCACTTACCCCTACCCCCCTTTACCCTCTTTTCCCCCTTTTCCCAATGGTAATGTCATTTTGAGCTTCTTTTACAAATTCTTTTTTCTCTTTTACCTGGCGTATATTCCACAGGATGAAATTATTAGTTCCCAGGTGTGAATACATTTTGATATATGATTGCTAGGTAATTTCCAGATTCAGTAAACCAATCTTTAATGCTACTAATGATGTACATGTCTACAAGTTTCCTTTAAGCCTGATACCAGCCATAACAACTCAGCTATTAAATTTCTGAACTCCTTTCAGGCACTCAAAGAGTAATAATTATTTCTGTGAACTCTTGACCTTCCATGCGATTCATTGTACTGAATACCCATTGGCCCATGCACACCCTTCTCTTGATGTCTGTCTCGTAATACTTGCTTGGCATGGGCCGTGTAGGATATCTAGTCCCCGTGGGAAGCCTTATTCTAGACCCGTAACCTAGGGTGAGGGTGGAAGCCCTGGATTATGTGAGGACCCAGGACTGTGTGAGGACCCAGGACCCTAGTCTACCACTGGACTCTCCTGGTACCTAGGGCGGGCTCTAAAGCGGTCAAGCTCGACCTCTAGGTTTGTACTCATTGCAGAAGCAGCCTGAGCCATAGGTTGGCCTCAGATCCCCTAACAGTGTAGCACACCTATGCCGTGTTCCCGTTAACTCGTGTGTTGGAGTCTAGCTTTTCTCCATTGCGTGATGCAATAATGAACATGTAGGGTTCTGTAAGTTTTGTATTAAGGATCTGAAAATACTGTGTAAGATAAATTTATACTGCCGTGTACAAATTTGGAATTAATATCCAAATCCTATTCTTCATTTTCTTTTTGAAACAGAAAATGTTGGCAATGGAAGAAGCTTTAAATTGGATAAAATACACAGGCGATGAAACCATTCTACCTAAATTAGTGCAGGTTGATATCAGTTGGTCTCTGTTAAGAATTTTCTTCACCGAATGTAAGTATAAGTGCTTTAAATTGTTGATTCTGCTTTTAAAGATATTGTTTTAAAGATATGCAGTCAATGTGATTTTTGATTTATGTTAGGAATTTAAAATATTTTTCAATTAAATTCCCACAATAAAAGGAACTTAATCTAGTTGGTTAGCTTTATTCTCCATTTACTGACTGAGTGATTTTGCGACATAATACTTTAAAAATCCTGCATAGTGGATGTTGTAAGTCACTATATATCATACTTAGGTTGAGTCCATGGTGAACGTTCATGTTTTTTAATTTTTCTTTTTGAGACAGGGTCTCGCTTTGTAGTTCAGGCTGGCCCTGAGATCACTATGTAGCCCAGGCGAGCCTTGAACTCAGCAATCCTCCTGTCTCTGCCTCCCGAGTGCTGGGATCACAGGGGTGAGCCACCACTCCCGGCACTGTGGTATGTGGTATTGATGGCTGGTGGGTGTGAGTCTCCACGCCCAGCATTGTATGTGGTTACCAGGGATCAAACTCAGGGCCTTGCGCTTGTGAGGCAGGTGCCATAACCACTGAGCTAAATCTGTGGCCCAATGCTTTTTTCTTTAAAGCATTTGAATGTTAGTAATATTTTTTATATTACAGTTATAGGAATCTTGAGACAGGAAATATTTGGCTCTTTAGTAGGTAATGACCCCTTATTTCCTATCTCCTCTGAGAACAAGACAAGTTTTAGAATTACATTTGAATACACTGATAAGTTTGTTAGACACTGTGATGTTTTTTCACTGACAGAGGATATTCCCTTCATTGTTCCAGAGGCGTTTAATTATAGACTAGATTTTATGGTAGAAGTAGAGAAGCAGCATCCTGTGGGCTCCTTTACAATTTTCTTTCCTGTGTCCTCTCCTTATAGTTGGCCTGCAGGGTGGCTGTTAATATCACTAACTACAAAGCAAAGCCCTGTCTCAAAAAAACAAAAGTTAATTAAAAATTAGAATTTGGGGCTGGAGATTTAGCTCTGTGGTTCTGGTGCCTGCCTCGCAAGCGCAAGGTCCTGAGTTGGGTCCCCAGTAACCACATACAATGCTGGGCGTGGTGGCTCATGCCTGTAATCCCAGCACTCAGGAGGCAGAGACAGGAGGATTGCTGGGTTCGAGGCTTGCCTGGGCTACATAGTGAGCTGAGGGCCAGCCTGAACTACAAAGTGAGACACTGTCTCAAAAAAAAAAAAATGGAATTCGATGTTTTCCAGCTATAGGCTTTTCGTTAGAAAATATAATTTATCATAGAAACAACTTGAGATAAAATTACATGCCATGCAGTTCCCTCAGAAGAAAGGAAAGGGGAAGAAAAAGGGAGAGAGAAGGGAAGCATATTTAAGACTTGGAGGGTTGGAGATATAGCTCAGTGGTTCCAGTGCCTGCCTAGCAAGTGCAAGGTCCTGAGTTTGATCCTCAGTAACCACATACAAAAGTATTGGGTGTGGTGACTCACGCCTGTAATCCCTGCACTGTGGAGGCAGAGGCAGGAGAACTGCTGTGAGTTCGAGGCTTGCCTGGGCTACAGAGTCAGCTCAGGGCCAGTCTGAACTACAAAGTGAGACCTTGTCTCAAAAAAAAGAAAAGACTTGGAGAGTCTTAATGTATTACTTCTGCCTTTTAGTGTGTATGTAGATGACAAATTAGGACTCCCTGGTTGAGAAACCCAGGTTTTCCTCCTATAGACTATGAATAACCAGTTAATAAAATGGCTACCCAGCAGCATGCAAAGAAGTGATGTTCTAGGGAAATTTCTAGCAAATTTTTAAAGATGTTTTCAAAAGAAGAAAAAGCAGAATTTCCTAATCATAAATTAATTGAGGGCCAGGGATTTAGCTCAGTTGTTCAGTGTCTGCCTGGCAAGCACAAGGTCCTGAGTTTGATCCCCCAGTACCACATACCACAATGCCAGGCATGGTGGCTCAAGCCTGTCATCCCAGCACTTGGGAGGCAGAGGCCAGGAGGATTGCTGAGTTCAAGGCTTGGCTGGGCTACATAGAGAGCTCAGGGCCAGCCTGAACTACAAAGTGAGGCCCTGTCTTAAAAAAAAAAAGTTAATTAAAAATTAGAATTTGATGTTTTCCAACTATAGGCTTTTAGTTAGAAAATGTGACTTATTGTAGAAACAACTTGAGATAAAATTACATGCCATGCAGTTCCCTCAGAAGAAAGGAAAGGGAAGAGAAAGGGAGAGAGAAGGGAAAGGAAAGGAAGAAAACAGAAACTAGTTTTCCAGGTTTCTGTATTATATATATCTTCACCCAGTTTTGTCAGTACACTGTAAGGGCTCCATAATGTTTGGAGCAGTGACTTGGGTAATTACGAGACCCATTTGGAATATGCTGTGCCAGGGCATTTGTTGTATGTACAGTAATAGCTAATGAATAATAAAGGGAATTTTAATTGCTAGAAATAAAACAGCACATTTACAGCAAACAGGTTGCGGATCTAGTTCAGGTGGTACCGCACTTACCTTGGAAGCACAACGGCCCATGTTCGATCCCTGGTACTGGAAAAAAAAAAGACTTACAAAAATAAAATTTTTTTAATTGCATTCTTTATTGGTACAATTTGCATACATCTCACACTCACACATAACATTGGGGAATTTGTACCAATATATGACACAGTCAATTCTCATTTTTACCCATATCCCCCACCCACACCTCCCCACCCCCTATATACATGCTCTTTTATTTTCTTTCAGAATCATATTTATTCCTTCCCCTCATTACATCCCCACACCAAATTTCCTTTGGAAATCTCCCATTCTAAAAAGATTGTCATACTACTAGCTCATTTGCATCTACTGGTGCTCATATCAATGAGAAGATCCGGTATTTGCCTATCTGTGCTCTATTGATTTCACTCCTTAGCGTGTCCTCCAGGTGTATCCATTTGCATATAAATGAATCTGTCTTGTCATTCTTTATGACAGAATAGTACTCCATTTTATTAAAAAACCACATCTTCTTTATCCAGTCTCCAGTTGATGGGCATTGGGTTGTTTCCAAGATTGAGCTATCACAAACTGAGCTGCTATGAACAAGGATGTACATCTGTCTTTCCACTGTGATTTTCTAAGTTCTTTTGGGTATATTCCTAGCAGGGGGATGGCAGGGTCAAATGGGACCCCTAGTCCTAGTTTTCTGAGAAATCTCCACACATATCTCCACATAAAAATAAAAATTTTTTTTAAAAATTGACCAAAAGGGCCAGAGATTTAGCTCAGTGGTTCCAGCGCCTGCCTCGCAAGCGCAAGGCCCCGCGTTCGATCCAGGTAACCACATACAATGCTGGGTGTAGTGACTGAGGCCCACCAACAATCAGTACCACACACCACAGTGCCGGGCATGGTGGCTCACGCCTGTAATCCCAGCACTCAAGAGGCAGAGGCAGGAGGATTGCTGAGTTCAAGGCTTGCCTGGGCTCCATGGTGAGCTCAGGGCCAGCCTGAACTACAAAGCAAGACTCTGTTTTAAAAAAAAAAAAATTGACGAAAAAAATTTTTGTACCATTTTTATCAGTTATTTTTCAAATATATTTAATACACAAAGTTAGAAGAACCATAGGCTATTTAAATACAATAATGACATTAAGTTTTTGGAGTCACCTTCTTAAGAATTAAAGTATCATCAGTACTTTTTTTTTAACAAATACTCTCTTACTCTCTCCTTAAAATAGTCAAGTATCACATAACTAAAGTCGTAATGGAAAACTGCAATTTACTGCAAGAATTTAAATCTCAACGTTGCGCTGAATGTACAGCGGTAAGTATATTTATGCACTTCATGGTTTGCCTGTCAGTGCTTTTAGTAATTAGAAGACTATTACTCAGTCAATAAAACGGCTACCTGGCTGCATAGAAGAGACTACTGTGAAGCTAAATAGCCTGTTCTAGGAACCATGTTTCTAAAGTTTTTATTTGGAAGATTTTTTTTAAAGAAAAAATAAGAATTTTTTAATCTTAAAAGTTAATTGAAGGCCCGGGGATATAGCCCAGTGGTGCTGTGCCTGCCTGGCATACACAGGTCTTCCAAAGCTCAATCCCTAGTAATAGGGAGGATAGGGAGGGTTAATTGAAACTTAAAATCTGATTTTTTTCCCAACGATAGGCTTTTAATTAGTTGAGGAAATAGAGTTAATTTAGTAACAGCTTCAGACACAATTATATCGCCATACAGTTCACTCAGAAATGATTCTTTTAACTTAATTTTTTAAAAAAGATTTAGTACAACATTTAATATTCTATGGTATTCTCTTATTAAAGCCATCAGTACCAGTGTATTTTATTTTAAATAATTCATTTTTAAAGATTTAAGTGAAGTAAAAAGTTTGGATTATACCTGTAGCATCTTTCATACATTTTCTTGCAAACCTGCCACGTCACTGCAGTTAACCTAATAACCATGGCCTGTTACTCACTGTGTGTGACTTGTTTGTTGAGTATCACATTTGCTAACCTAAAGTTAAAGTCCTGTTTTCCAGCCAAGTGTGGTGGTGCTCACCTGTAATCCTAGCACTGTAGGAGGCTGAGACAAGAAGGTCTAAAGTTCAAATACAGCCTGAGTAGCTTAGACCTTGTCACCAAAAAAAACCAAACAAAGCTAGGCCTGGAGATTTAGCTCACTGGTTCCAGCGCCTGCCTAGGAAGCGCAAGGTCCCTGGTTTGATCCCCACTAACCACATACAACATACTGGGTGTGGTGATTCATGCCACCAGCAATCAGTACCCCATACCACAAGGCTGGGTGTGGTGTCGCACACCTGTAATCCCAGCACTCAGGAGGGAGAGGCAGGAAGATTGCTGAGTTCTGATGCCTCAGCTACATAGTGAGCTCAGGGCCAGCCTGAACTACAAAGGGAGACACTGTTTAAAAAAAAATAATAAGGTAGGGAGATAGCTCAGTGGATTTAATTCTGTGTGTGTGTGTGTGTGTGTGTGTTTACTTTGCATTTTTAGGCTCTTCTAACTTCTGTATAGATAAGGTATATTTTAGAATATGCCTGCCTAATACTGCCCAAAAGAAAAAAATTTTAGTAATTATTTATAATATGCTGCTTTTGTTTACTATTTAATGTTTCTTTACTGAAGTTAGTATGTAGTCATCAGAGAAGAAATGTTAAATATACTGTCACCCCTCGGTGTCTGAGGGGCTTGGTTCCAGGACCCCTTCTGAGATAACATAATGTGCAAATACTCCTGTCCCATGTGAAAATTTACACTGGAAGTGCTGAAACATTAGTGTACACACTGTTCCTTTGGTTCTCTTTTAGCTACTTACACTGCCTAGCATGATAAAAACGCTGCCAAAGTCCTGTGTCTTTTAGGAGGTAACAACACAGGGAAAAAGTCGGTGTGTTTAACACAGACCCTTTTTCCCCAAATGGTTTTAGTCTGTGCTTGGCTAAATCTGCAGATATAAGGTCTGTGGACACAAAGGGCTGACTGTTACGGACCAGAATTGTAGGTGCCGCCCTCAGGCTGGCCTTGAGCTCACTGTAGCCCAGGCAAGCCTCTAACTCAGCAGTCCTCCTGCCTCTGCCTCCCAAATGCTGGGATGACAGGTGAGCCACCATGCCCAGCACTGTGGTATGTGGTACTGATTGCTGGTGGGCGTGAGTCACCATGCCTGGTATTGTATGTGGATCAAATTACGGGGGATGGAATTCAGGACACTGCACTTGCTAGGCAGGCCCTGGAACCACTGAGCTAAATCTCCGGCCCGGCCCTCACTTTCTGTATAACCCCCGAGGTCAGTGGGGTGATCCTGTGGCATGTGTGTCATTTATTCTTCCTTTAGGACAAAAGATGTTAATGGAGGAGGTTTTTTGCCTAAACCAAACATCAGTATTCAAGTTTAATTGCAGCCTTGGCACTTTGCAGTGAAATTGAGGCTAGAAAACAAGCCATTTTTCTGGGGTATTTGCTTCTTGATTGTCTTTGAAGTTGACTGATAAGTTCTTTCTCACCTTGGTTTCTCAGCAAGGAGAACTCTTGAAAATACGAGGAAATGAAGAATTTTTCAAAGAGAGATTTGATATGGCTATCATCTATTACACCAGAGCCATTGAATTTAGGTGAGTCCAAGACAGAAAGTAGGACCCTTTTAAGGGGGCACATGAGGTGGGTCATGAGAAGGTAAAAGCGAGATGAGGAGTTAGAGAGAATCTTCCAGTTTGCTGTGCAGAGTGGGCATCGGAGCATGGAGGGAGCCTGCTCAGGCCACCCGGCACAGTCCTCTCTTCCGTCCTGCTCATTTTGTCACCAGTTGATCGCTTTTTTTGGAGCAAATTCTTAAAAGAAAATAGTTGAAGTTAAGAAAATCCAAGGGCTGGGGATTTAGCTCAAGTGGTACCACGCCAACCTTGGACGCACAAGGGCCCGAGTTTGATCCTCAGTACCACAAAAAAAAAAAAAAGGATGAAAATCCATGCGCTCTCGGTGCCCAGGCTCACAGCTTAGCTGTTGACATTGCGGCTGCCCAGTGCCGCTCTCCGTCCCTGGCTGTTCTCCTGGCGGCCCACCGCGGGGCAGCCTTTGGGCAGTGCTGTGCAGACCCTGCTCCCTCCTGCGCAGGGAAGGAGGAGGCCAATTCACATGCAGCACATACGTGCTGTTCTGTTCTGCTAAGGACGAGGTGGAGAAAACCATTTCAATCACACATAGTCAGACAACGCTAGAAGGAAAAAAATCTGAGGGCCAGGGATTTAGCTCAGCAGCACTACGCCTGCCTTGCAAGCACAAGGTCCTGAGTTCGATCCCCAGTATGGGGGCAGGAAGGGGACAAAATTTGTAAAGCAGCTGTTCACATTACCGCTAGATGTACAGGCTTTGAGTTTTCTGTCACGCTGGTGCAGTCCTGAGTTTCCTGTGTGACCCTCGCCTCTGCAGTCACAGCATGGTTTGCCCTTGGCTAGTCCATTAGTATGTCGCCTTAGATACTCACCGTGGCCCTTGAGCTGGGCAGAGCAATAATTATCTTCGTTTTGAATACAGGGTTCATTTGAGTTACTAAGAAGGTTGAAGCAAAAGAATAAATATGATTTGAAAGGAGAAAGAAAGCACATGTATATAGGGCATGGGGGGGTATAGGGTGAGTAGGGATATGGGTAAAAATGAGAATTAACTTGTGTCATATACTGGTACAAATTCCCAAATGTTGAGTGTGATTGTGAGCTGTATATAAAATGTACCAGTAAAGGTCAGGCGTGGTGGCATCCCAGCACTCATGAGGCAGAGGCAGGAGGATCGCTGAGTTTGAGGCTTGCTTGGGCTCCATAGTGAGCTCGGGACCAGCCTGAAGTACAAAGCGAGACCCTGTCTCAAAACAAACAAACAAAATGTACCAATAAAGAATTCAATTTTAAAAAAAAGAAAGAAAGACAGTTGAGGCATTGAGACTTAGCCAGTTCAGGCTAAATATCATAAATAGTCTCTCTGTTTTGCATGTAGGTGGCAAGTTTTGAAGTGTTTTTCATGCTTTATGTTTTCAGTACTATTATAGTTCACTGACTAAGTATTTCTTCTTTTTAAGACCCGACAACCACTTTCTTTATGGTAACCGGGCTCTTTGTTTTCTTCGAACCGGACAGTTAAGGTAAGTTGGTTGAATTACCACAGCCACAGAGTTATTGTGCTAAATACCATTTGGGGAAACTTCTGTTTACAGGTACGTAAGAAAAATCTTTGAATGGTTCTTTGGCAGAAATAAATGGTTCGAAAAGCACTGTTGGCTTTATGTATGATAGGTGTGACGGCACTTGCTGACCAAGCGCAGCCATGTTGTACCTTTTTTTTTTAACGTTTCATGTGTATCACACAGAAACCTTATTGAGGTGACTGTGTTGTTTTCACATTTTATCGGTGGACCAGTTCATGCTACGAGGACTGATGCTGAGATGCGAACGTATATCTGACCTGCTCATACCACTCCATGCTGATGTCATTACTGTACATGCTGTGTCTGCCTGCAGAGTTGGGAGAGAATCATTTGTGCTGTATTGTTCTCTATTTTTCTGCATATGAAAAGAAAAATATGGCCGGGGGAGTGTAGTTCAGTGATAGAGCACTTGCCTAGCAGCTACAAAACCCTCAATTCGGTCACCAGGACCCCTCACCCCACACCCATACAAAAGTGAATGTCCTTCGTAAGTGAAATGGCATCACTGTGCATAGAAATGTAATTCTTAGTCCTGTATATTGAATTTCAACTGAATTCTAGTACTAGTTTAGAAAGAATAAGAGACTATACCATGACTTTGTCTTTCAGTTTTAAAATTTTATGACACAGATTATAAATGCTAATATTAGGCAGTGAGACTGTTGTATCTAGCTGTGTCCTGCCTTACTGTAGAAGAGTAGGGTGGGTTCCAGGATCCAGCCGCACAGTGGAAGAATATTCACGACACAGCAAAGTCCAAACCAAGCTAGACCGTGCCGACCCCCGAGCCAGCCTGTGCGGGCACACGGTCCTGCATGGATATTAGGTAAAGTCGTGTTTTCCTCTGACTCTCTGTTGCCCAAAATGAAAAGGAAAACTGGACAAGTTCCTTAATTCTCTTCATTGATAAAGAAGCAGCACACCACTTGATTGGGTGAAAGTGTTTGTTACGAGATTTCTTGTGTAGCTGACTTATGATGTTAACCGAGTGACACAGCAGAGAAAATTTTCCCAGCAAATTGCCATTCACTGGAAAATCTCTTCGAAAATGAAGTTTTGGGTTTCACAAATTAAGTTCTTTGTGAAATCACAAAAACTGAGTTCCTGTTATTAGTTCTTTTTCAGTAAAATCACTTACATGGGAGAGTGATGTGGGAAAGATAGTAGACTTCAGGTATGTAGCTTTACAACATAACATGTACTATGTTTTAAAATTATAGACAGGACACAGTATCATGGTAGAAAATTTGGAAAATACCAGAGTTTAAAAGGAAGAAAATAGAAATCCCCAGTAACGCACCCATGCAGGAGAACTCCACTGTATTGGCGGCTTGCAGCCCTGATGGCTCCGGCCAAGGACTCTCGAGGCTGTGCGGGCTGGAGCAGCACACGGGCTCGACGCCATCCTCCCTCCTGCCGCCGTCTGCAGCTTCTGCCTCTCGCTAGGGCCAGGGCTGAGCCGCTGGAAGGCGAATCTGTGCCAAGACCAGAGGGATAGGTTTGCGGCCTTGGGAAAGCGGAGGCACCCACCTGAAGCCTCGCCGGGCAGAAGCTCGTCCATTTTCCGGCTCTAGGAGCAGAGGCGAACCGGGTGCTTCTGATCTTAACCGCTGAACGCCAGACACCCGAAGTGGGTCCTCCTAAAAGCTTGTGACCGTAGGAGGAAATGAAAGCGGAGTGACAGAAGCCCGGCAGCTCGGTGAGGAGCAGGCGAGGGGCAAGTAAACTCCCTGTGTGCGAGTTGAGTGTACGGTCGGAGCCAGGTTTTCACTAGAGGCAGGTCAGGACCTTCGAGAGTCCTTCGTTCTCACTGCACAGAGCCCGGCACGGATCACACACCCGTTCACTACACAGAGCTATCCACACGGACACAATATGCTATGCAAGGAAAGGGCTGTTTTCAGAGTCCTGAGAATACAGTATTCATGTGGTAGTATGTACAGCTCCTAATCATGACTAGATCATACGACTTGGGAACATGTCACCAGTAATTGAGATCGGCCACTAGTACACGAGCACCGGTGCCCTGAGCAGGGCTTGTGCCTGAGGCTGGAGGTTGAAACATTTTGAAGCTTTCGCCTCTGAGGGCTGCTGGGTCTGCTGTGGGAGCCTGGCTGACAGCCTGGTAGGGCCCCCGCAGTCCCCCAGTTTGGGCAAGAATGCACCCCTCAGTTCTTTCACAAGGCCAGGCTTCCTGTGGCCTGCTGTAAAAGCATGGATGGAGTTGAGAGAGAGAGCAGAAAAGAGCAAAGGGGGGTATTTTAAGTGAATACTGAAAAAGAAAAATACAGGATTCAAGTCACAAATGCCAAAACTTCTGAAATAATCCTTAAAAGTTAGCAAATACAGGTTAAGGCATTAAAAAGCATTCAGTTTTTAAAAATAGCTTTGGCAAGATTATTCTCCAAAATGATAAAAGTATGCTGTGTCCTACACCATGGCTGGTCTCGTCCTGACACTTACACATATTTGCTCATGGCACTCTTGGGGTCATGTCGGGGGGTACCGCTCCCTCTAATCTGGGGAGAGCACAGGGCTGTAGGGAGGCGGAGTCCAGAGACGCACGGAGCCAGACCCCGAGAGCAGACAGCCTGGACAGCCGCTGCTGTCAGTCACTGTGAAGGTGACGATCAGATAACAGGAGAGTGTGGAAACTGACAGTCTTAAAATAAATTATCCATATAGAGCCCTTAAGCGTTTATAAAGACATGGTTATCCTTACATGACCTGCAGATTAAAGACTACAAGTTTCTCTTTCATATCCATCAGATTGGCAAAAACTTAAAAACCTCATAATACCAAGTGTTTGAGAGGATGTGGAACAAAGGAATCTTTCACATTCAGCCGGAGAAAGTATAAGTTGGTACATTCACTTTGGAGAGCAGTCTGACGAGGTGAAGATGTGTATGCCCTGCGGCCGCGTCTAGGCCACTCCTTCCAAACCCTCCAGTGGGCACCCGAGAAGATGTGGACAAGCCTCCCTGTAGCGTTGTTTGTAAGAGGAAAGAAATGTCCACCAGTAGCGGGTGGATAAATAAGTCATGGTCTGTTCATATACTGGAATTCTAAGTGACAATACAATGAGTGAAATGCTGAGTGAAAAAGCAAATTGCAGAATAATTTGTGTACCATGGTGACATTTATATAATGTTTAATGACATGCGATATAATGTGCCTATCCGTGATTGGTGCCAAATGTGTAAAATGTTTCTAACGTACGTGAGCGTGTTCACCACCAAGGGAGTGGCTGTCTCTGGGGAGAGGCGGAGAGAGGAGATCTCTGAAAGGTCAGGGACAATCTGCAAGTCGATGTCAACTCAGACAAACTTCCGGGAAGAGAACTGAAGTAAATATGGCAAATGTTAACGTCCTGCTACATGGTCGGTACATGGAACACGGGCGTTCATTGTATTAACGTGATTCTCTGTTCCACTGTGCGTACTCAGATACAAAAGCGTAATCAGAAATGAAATGTTTGATATCTGATACAAAGTGTCATCAGAAATGCACGTAAGAGTGGGGGAGCCCCAAATCCCTCAATGGTCATTAAATATCAGGGTTTTGAGGTGAGTACAAAATGACCTCGAAAGATGTTGCAGAGGTAGAGAGCCCGCACAAGACCCTCAGTTCAATCCCCAGCACTGCAATAATAAGTCAATAGAAATACTTTGAAAAAAACGACCTTGAAAGGAAAGGAATAAAAGTATCTTAAGGCCTCTGGCAGAGAGGAGAAACCCGAGGTGCGCTATGAGCTGGGAAACAAACCCTTCATTTCAGAATGGTAGGTGGCTGTGGTGGTGACTTTAATTCTAAAGCGGTTGCCCAGCCGACAAATCAGTGACCACTTTTAAGTGGATATGGGGAGGCCAAGAGCCAGTTAAAGCCCCTTTAGTCCGCAGAGGTTGTGCTTGGGAAGCCCAGATTTGGGGGGCTGTACTAGGGCTGCCCTCACGCCCTTTGGGACCACAGCGTGTCTCCTCGAGATTGGGAACTGTCTGCGGTGAATCCCCGGACAGGGGCCCTGGATGGGGTTCTTCGATTCCGGCCTTGTGGAAGTACTCTTTCCAGGTAGAGTTTGATAGCTCCGGTGCATTATAGGGCAGCAGTTGTAACTGAAGCCAACGAGCAGTGTTCAGAGGAGGCTCCTGAAGGAGCCAGACTTTTGGACAGCCCGGGTAGGGAGACCCACTGTGCAGATGTTGGCTTGGTGTGGTGCATTCTCGTGGGACTTGTGCAGGATTCGAATTCAGGGTGTGAGATGAACAGCATAAGGAGAAATGGAATTGGAGAAAGGAAAAGCGTAGACTTGAAAGGTTTTAAATTTACTTTGGACAGTGACAGAAGTTTGAAGTTGGACTTTACTTGACTTTTGGTACGTTATTCCTAATATAAAACAATATTCCCTCCTACTCAACCCCAACTATAGTAGCAGACAGATAGACTTTAAGTGACTCCATTGGATTGTTTTTCAAATTTCTCTGAGAACAGAGGTGTAGAGGAATTTAGCCGTGCTTTTGAAAGAATTTCAGAAATCTCTTTTTGTATGAGTAGATTGGTTTGGTGAATTATTTCTCACTCCGCTTTCTTATTTCCATGATCTCTCTAAGCCACAAATTTTGCTAATGAAGAAAAGATTTCCAGTCTTCTTTGGGGTATACTCCCTTTATAAAACCTAGGAAAAGAAGGCCTGTGGTTAAAAGCTGCATACATAAGGGTACACTGTAGACTGTCAGTCAGCTCAGACCTGTTTCCTGCTTCCGGGCTTTAGACCTTCATGAGCTTCCCCGATGTCTTGTACCTATAAAACATTCTTCACGTTAAACTGAGCACAGTTGCATCCTCATAAGTGAGAATGTAGGCAGTTTCGTTTGGTTCAACGTAGTAAACGTACCTTCTAGACGCCTAGAAAGGTCTGCTCTGCACAGGCTGTTGTGCGCTCTGTTGGTTTATGTCGCAGTCTCGGAGCTTGGATATTCCTCCGCCTGGAGAGTCTGTCTTGTCATTTTTCATGGCTACACAGTACATATTTCGCTGAATCCATCAGTTTGTATCTGTACAGTTTGCATCCACAATCTGCCAGAAAATATATACATGCTTCAGGAAAAGAAAAACTTGTCTAAATATCTTAATACCAAATTTATCGAGACATCATGAGACTAATACAAGTTGCCTTTAGCCTTTACAGTTACGCCGGGTACTCAAAGTGGTATTGCTTTCAGACATTTTATTAGTACGGCGAACTGCTGCTTTGGTAACCTTGGTCTTTAAGATGGCTGAACATGCATGTTCAATTTCTTTCTTTTTTTTTAAAATTAATTTTATTGGTACGTTTTTTTTAAATTGAATTCTTTATTGGTACAATTTATATACATCTCAAAATCACATATAACATTGGGAAATTTGTACCAGTATATGCCACAAGTTAATTCTCATTTTTACCCATATCCCTACCCACTCCCCCCTCCTCCCCCCTTTATACATGCTCTTTTATTTTCTTTCTGTATCATATTTATTCCTTCCCCTCATTGGTACGTTTTTATACATACACTATGATCACATCAACGTTGAGAGTTTGACACATCTTGATTCTCATTTTTTCCCATTCCCCTTGAAATCTTAAGCATGCCTCTGTCTCATCTTCCCCATTTCAGGAGATGGAGTCACCACTTTCCTTGGCCCTTATAACTAATTTATTGGCAAGTCCTATATGATCTAATCCCTAAGTATGTTCAGTTTCTTACCCAAGGATTGGCAGTGGAGTGAGTTCTCTGCTATATAACATATCCTCTAGGATCCCCCATGTGAGGCTAACACATATGTTTAAAAAATCATACTAGGGGCTGGAGGAACACAAGGGAATTAGGAAAAAATAATCAAAATATATCATGAACAAGTACAAATTCTCCATGATTAATGTGAAAATAATGTATACTTAAAATGTACCAATAAACTCAATTTTTTTTTTTTTTGAGACAGGGTCTCGCTTTGTAGTTCAGGCTGGCCCTGAGCTCACTAAGTGGCCCAGGCAAGCCTCGAACTCAGCAGTCCTCCTGCCTCTGCCTCCCGAGTGCTGGGATGACAGGCATGAGCCACCATGCCTGGCAATAAACTCAATTTTTAAAAAAAATTTTTTGAGACAAGGTTTTACTTTGTAGTTCAGGCTGGTCCTGAATTCACTAGGTATCTCAGGCAAGCCTCAAACTCACAGCAGTCCTCCTGCCTCTGTCTCCCTAGTGCTGGGATTATAGGTGTGAGCTACCATGCATACTGTGGTATGTGGTATTGGGGATCAGACTCAAGAGCTTGTGCTTGCTAGGCAGACACCCAAACCACTGAGCTAAATCCCCAGCCCACTAAACTCAATTTTTGTTTTTTAATTTTTTTTTTTTTACTTTTTTTGAGACAGGGTCTTGCTTTGTAGTTCAGACTGGCCCTGAGCTCACTATGTAGCTCAGGCAAGCCTCGAACTTAGCAATCCTCCTGCCTCTGCCTCCCGAGTGCTGGAATTACAGGCTGAGCCACCACACCTGGCATTGTGTATAAACTCAATTTTTAAAAAAATTTTTTTTTGAGACAGGGTCTCACTTTGTAGTTCAGACTGGCCCTGACCTCACTATGTAGCCCAGGCAAGCCTTGAACTCAGCAACCCGCCTGTCTCTGCCTCCCGAGTGCTGGGATTATAGGTGTGAGCCACCACGCCCGGCTATAAACTCAATTTTTAAAAATCATATCATTTTTTTCTCCTGGAGCATATATACATTTTTTGGTCAACTCTGTATACACAATTTGTGTTACTATAGATTATATATAATTAGAGATTTATTTTATTGGGATAGATTATTTTCAGTTTTAAAAACTTAGGTACAACTCTAAACTTATGTTCTATGTTTAGGTACAGGTATATTTGTAGGATAAACTAATAAAATTATTTTTCTTAGTTGGACAAAAGAGCATATAAAGTTTTAAATCCAGACACTAATATTTTATTTAAAATGCTTATTCAGTTGATGGTTATTAGTGATAGTATTATTCACAGTGACCTGAATCCTTCTTTTTTAGTTTAGTGGTAAGATTAAGAAACTCAGGGAGTATTTTTTGTTGTTATTGATCTGGTTAGACCCTAAAAGTAATGACTTATAACAGAGAGAAAAATAACTCCCCCTTTTTTTTTTTTTTTTTGAGACAGGGTCTCACTTTGTAGTTCAGGCTGGCCCTGAGCTCACTATGTAGTTTAAGGAAGCCTTGAACCCAGCAATCCTCCTGTCTCTGCCTCCCAAGTGCTGGGATGACAGGCGTGAGCCACCACGCCCGGCTTCCATTCCTTTTTGATGGGTATTTTGAGAGTGCCTAGGATTTGGCTTTTGCCGATTTCTGTTGAGTGAATCCAGGGCTGGAGTTGTCAGGATAAGGTTACTTGTTAGGTTTAGCATTAGTGCACGGTTTTCCCAAGGGCGTGTGTCCTTTGACAGTCTTACCAACAGCACGCTTGCTTCAGTTCCATGTCGTCGGCTCTTCAGAGAAGTACGCTTCTTCCATTTTCAATATCCTGGAGGGCGTGTGGTGGTATAGTGCTGCTGTGATTTAAAATTTCCTCTCTATAATTTGAATAGTTTATTTAAGTTGGATTTTTTTCATGTGTTTATTGACTGTTTGAATATTCTCTTGTGATGCACCTGTTGGTGTTTTGCTTTTTATGTCTCCCCTCCTGAGTTGAATTTCTAATTTATTTGAAGGAGCTTTTATCATTTGCTTTGAATTCTAGATGTGTGTCATTGGTCAGGCATGTGTGCACACACCTTCTCACACGCAGTGGCTTGCCTTTTCATTCTTCTCTTCTTTTCACCTAAAAATTGCTAATTTCAGTATAATACGGTATTGGCAGTTTTTTGCTTTGTGGTAAGCACATCTGTTCTTAACTCTTGCTTACTGTAAGGCCACCAAGATTTTGTGTATTTCTTCTATAAGATTGATTATTTAACTTTGATCTGCAGGCTACTTTGAGTTGGATTTTATATTTAGTGTGGTATGGTATGGCTCAAGATTCCTAGGGATATTCATATGGCTCAGCACCATTTATTAAGAGAGTATTTGTTTTTTCATTCCCCTATCTTTTTCCTTTTCAAGTTGTCTGTGTAGCCTTTTAGGAGTTGCCACAGGACAGTATTTAGTTACTTAGTTTTGTTCTTCCTTAAAAATCTCTTTAAGGGCCGGAGGGTTAGCTCAGTGGTTCCGGCGCCTGCCTCGCAAGCGCAAGGACCTGAGTTCGATCCCCAGTTACCACATATAATGCTGGGCGTGGTGGCTCACGCCTGTAATCCCAGCACTCGGGAGGCAGAGACAGGAGGATTGCTGAGTTCGCGGCGGCTTGCCTGGGAACCATAGTGAGCTCAGGGCCAGCCTGAACTACAAAGCGAGAACCTGTCTCCAAAAAGCAAAAAAAAAAAAAAAAAAAAAAAAATCTCTTTAAGACTGACAAATTTATATTTGCATGGCCGTGACATAAAGAACCAGTGAGTTTAAATTAGGTGAGTAGGGAAGGTTAAAAAAAAAAAGTGGGTAAGTCAGGGAGTGAAGCACAAGTAGTTAAAGATGGAATAAGCAAAGGAAAGAATAGGAAAGAGTTGAATGCCGGAATCA